>RJWJ010022509.1:0-26789 GCA_004363605.1 Indri indri | reverse complement strand
TGACAGCGGTGATGGTGGTGATGGTAATGTGATGGTGGTGATGATGGTGGTGGTGGTGACGGTGGTGATGGTGATGATGGTGGTGGTGATGGTGATGATGGTGGTGGTGATGGTGACAGTGGTGATGGTGATGATGGTGGTGATGGTGACGGTGGTGCTGGTGGTGATGACGGTGGTGGTGGTGATGACGGTGGTGATGGTAATGTGATGATGGTGATGATGACAACAATAATCACAATGTTGACAATGACAACAATGACAACTACAACGATACTGATGATAGTGGTGAAGATGTCAGTGTTGATGACAATGGTGACAGCTGTCTTTTATTAGCCACCAGCTGCATCCTGAGTATGTCCCACGAATATACTCCCTTGATCCTCACAACCATTTAGAAGGTGGAGGGCATCTCCTCCTCCCCGGGGTTGAGGAGCAAACGCAGCCTCCTCAACGTTAAGTGTTCACCAAGGAGGACAGAGCTGGACAAGCTTGGGGCTCAGGCCGGCCTGACCCCAGGCCAGGTGCTACCACAGAGTGGTGGCTCAGGGCTGGAGCCTACAAGCCCTTGTCACCGTTCTCCAAATTCTCTCATCAAGCCTGTTACGGATCACAAGTCACAGATGAGGGAAGTGCATCCCGGGGGGCTAAGTGACTCAACAAAGGTCAAAGTCCCACCAGCAGGTGGCAGGTCTGAGGGGCAGCGCCAGCCCAGAGCACTGGAGAGGTAGGCAGGGCCTGGCCGCGTGGCAGTGCCAGCCTCCATCTCTCCACCAGCCACTAGAACTGGGTCACCTCACCCACGTCACAGGTGGCTGAGCAGACGCGCAGGATGCCAGCCACCACCGGTTGCACAGTAAACCCCGTGGGGCTGGCTCCAGCCGATCCCATCACCAGGCTCCCAGCCCAGTGTCCTGCCCTGCACTGCCCTTGCCCTCTGGCCAGACCTCCAGGACCCGGAAGGGAGGAGTGGGGCATGGGGCAGCTGGAGACCAGGCCTCCTAACAGCCCTGCCAGCCGCGAAATGGTTAAGGCCCCCCAGCCAGGGAGAATGGGCTCATTATCATTTCTAATACCGATCAATAGTCCCCAGGCATCTGACAAAGCCAGCACTCTGGGTTCCCTCCTGCCCTCCAAACATAAAAGACCCCCAAGCAGCGCTGGCCGGGACTCCAGCCTCAGCCCCTCCCCAGGCCTCTTCTTCATATTGTTCCTAATCAAGGCCTGGGGAGAGACGCAGATCAATACACCTTCATTGATCACCCCTTCTCCCTCCATCCCGCTGACATGTTGTCAGCCCCCGGCCGGCAGGCTAATGGGGCCCCTGGCTCCGTGCAGGTGGGGGGCCTCTTGAAGCCCTGACTGCTCTGGGCGCCGGTCCCGGGCCTCCTTGCACGGGCAGCTCCATGCAACACGCGCCACCCGCCCGCCGGCTTTGTCTCCAGTAACAAGAACAGGATTTCTCTCCCTGCAAACCTGGGTCAGATTCATCAGGCCCGGCGCTGATAATCTGCTTCCCCGTCGCTGGCCGGGCTTGGGGGATAAACAGAGGCAGGCGACTGTGGATTGCCACAATCAGAGCTCTCCAGGCAGAAACAAAACTGCATTACCCGCAGTGAGCGCCTCCTTCATGCAACACACAAAGGGGCCGGGAATGGGGCGGGGGCGGGGGCGGGACCCGGTCCTTTTCAATGTAAGAGCCAGAGGAAGCTGCCACCTGGAGTACCCAGGCCACGTTCCCTTGGGTAAGACACCTGCCTCCCCGAGCCTCGATTTCCCATCAGGGATCCCTCCCCTGCAGGGCTGCCGCGAGCACTCAGGGACAGAACAAGACAGGGACAGAGCCAGGCATGGGCAGGTGCTCTGCCAGCGGCAGCGAGCACGGCTGCCTTTTACTGTGTGGTCGCCCACACCTAGGCGTGGCCTCCAGTACACGTCACGTCATGCTTCAGACGTCAAGTGCATGCAAAGGAACAGGGCCAGCAGTGACACACCACACGGAAGCGTCAGTGAGCGTCACACCCTTGTCTGCGCTTGGCCATCACCCCCGGGGGCTCCCCTGCAAACCTGGCACCACATACAGCCAACACGACATGTGATCACCGCACCACGCAGCCCAGGGAGTGGGGAGCAAGCGCATTGGGAGCCGCCCGCGGCTGCTGGCCCGGGGCTAAGCGGATCAGCGGCTGTGCCGGGACCCCTCCGGCCAGCGCACCACTTGGGGCAAGGCTCTTCGCCTGAGCTCCCAGTCCCCGCCCGCCGTCCTCGCAGTGCTACAAGAGCCATCTGATCACATCACCCAGCTCAAGTCCTCCAGCGGCTCCTGTTACGTCTAGACTGAAGTCCGAGGCCTTTCCGCCCAGCGTACTTCCCTTTGACCCCACCCTCCCACCAGCACTGTGGCTCAGAGTGTGTGCTCCAATCTTACCGAATAATTTATTCTTCCTAGGCAATTCCACATTGCCCTGCCTCTCCCTAAAACTTCCTTGTTCTCCAGCTCTGCCTAGTGAACTCCTATTGATTCTCCAATACCCAGCCTAAATGTCCCCTCATCTATGAACTGCCCGTTGTTCTCAAAGTAGAGCTAAGTCATGCCTTCCTCTGAGCCCCCACTGTGGCCTTGGCTTAGTCAGAGAGGAGACTACTGTTCCTCATCCCTTTTTAGAAACTACTTCCAGTTCTCCACCCCACAGCAACTGCAAGATCTGCTATGTTAGCACAATGTAACCCCACTGCTCTGGCCCCCAATTTGAGCTGGGCCCATCTGAGCACTTTGCCCGGGTTCCTGGCACTGGAAAGCAAAGTCAATCTCTCCCCAATGGCCAGAGGAGTAAGGGGGGAGATTCAGGAGCCTCCAGCCACGTGTTTGCCACGACGAGGAACAAACCAGCCAGCGAGCTGGAGCCTGACCTGGGAGGCCAGTGGCCGAGAGGTCCCAGGAAGGAGACCTGTGGGCCCTGGCCCCAGTGGCCCCCGAAGGCAGCTGCCACCAGCCCTCCCCAGGCCGGAGGTCGAGCCATCCTTGGATTCCACGGGCTGCCATGTCTCATCCAGAGAACCCCACAGCCCCAGCTGTCTTGAGAGTTTCTGCCACTGCCAAAATGGAGAGTCCCCATCCCTAGGGACAGTGATGATCTCACCAGGACGATGGCCCCTGTGGGGAGATTCACTCAGGCCCCAGTAAAGGCTCAACTGCAAGCCCCGTTTCACACAGGCTCTTGCAAGGCCCAGAACCAATTTTATATTTCCATTTTCATATTTTCTTTCTTAAAGAAGAACCCCAAAGACTGTGTAAGCTCCAGACCCCACAGGATCCTTCTCTGGCCACTGCAGCCTGTGGGCCCCAGGGCAGGCCTTTGTCTGGGTATGGCCCTGGGCCCAGCACAGCGTGGGAGGTGGGGACAGGATGCCATCTGGATCCCCAGAGTCCTGTGGGCCTGTAACTAATGAAGCACCTCCCGGCCCAGCCCTTCGATAACAGGGCACAGGAGGGACAATGGCCTCACAGCCAGCGTCTGCAGGTGGCTCTAAGTCCTTCTTCTAACAGGAGCCTCCGTCAGCTGGGCCAGGGTGTCTCGTGGGGCCAGGCTGGTTCCTGTGGCACTCTGTGTCCTCCCCCCAGGCCCTACAGGGGGTCATCTCAACAGACTGCTGTCCCCAGCAGCAAGAGAGACCTGCCCGGTTCTGCCCCGACAGCCTGAGTCCGTGCAAAGACCCTCCTGCATCCAGCCATGAAGAAGCCAGGCACCCTCGCCCCATCCTCACACCAGAGCTAAATGTCAGGCTCACCGGGGTTCCTGCCACTAAATCAAACACTAATAAGCTCCCCTAATTTCTCTAAGACAATATTAGCCCTACAAAAAGAAATGTAAATGTTAACACGACAAGGGCTGTCTGGAAGCCCAGGAGCCTGGGAAGCGGTAATTTATGTGTGTTTGCTGAGGCGGGCCAGGCGCACGGGAGAAGCTGGCAGCTCTGAGCTGGCGCCCACGGCTGTCATGCGCTGGCATCCTCTTAAAGGCACAGCGGCTGCCTCCCCGGGAGACGTTGGGCGCGATGGGAGATTTCTCCACAGGGTCGGCAGGTTTAAAACATCAGCAACAGCACCAGAAGCACCTTGGGGACGTGTACTATTCTGGCGAATAACTGGCAGGATCCTAGCATCAGAGACGGCGAACAGCCCCACGCTGCCCAGGAATAGAGTGACCAGCAGTGACGCGTCCACCAGGCTGAAATGATGTCTAACTTCTGCTGCACCCCCGTGGCCACAAAAGTCATTCACCCAATTCCCAGGTAAGAAAACCAAGGCTTCTGAGAAGGTAACCCACTCGCCCAGAGCAGGTGTCAAGGTGGGACCGAAAGGCCACAGGCGTGCCGTCACATGAGCCCTGGGCCCAGGAGGACATGTGGGCACATCTCCCGCAACGGGCAAGTGGCTCTCACCTCCCCCGGCCCACCAAGGGCAGCAGCACCCTTAGCCCCACCACTGAGGAAGGTGAAAGACTCACCCAAGGTCACATGGCAAGGTCAGGCCACCCCAACCTCAAGCCTGGTGGCCTCTCCTCCTCCCAGGCTGACCCGGCCCCAGGTGCCGGCGCAAACGTCCACAGCCCCATTCCCCGGGGTCCCCGCATGCACGATACAGAGGTGTCCCTTGGCTCCCATGGCCTGGGGCTGGGCTGGGAAGGGCGATGTTCACCCGGGGAAGCTCCCAGCCATGGGCAGGATCCTCCGGCTGCCCAGAGCCCCAGCTCAGCACCAAGCTCTGCAGGGCTCAGCCCAGCCGCCATTCCTGCTGGGAGTGGTGACCCCGGGGCCAGAACAGCCTGCTGGGACCCACTCCGCCCGCCCACCCAGCTTCTACCTCAGTCTCCAGCTGGAGCCCACGCCAGGCAGGGCAGGACCAGGCCGCATGGGGATGGGTGGCTTGGAGGTGCTTCCCCACCCCACCGGAGCAGTCTGCTCGAGTCATGCCTGGTGCTGTCAGACTGGCTTTGGCCCGGAGCACGGCCCCTATGCTCCTGGAGCCCCTCCCCTTGCAGGGAGACAGGTGAGCCCACCTGCCAGGCGGGGCTGCCTGGGGGGTGAGGATCGGCCCACACGGTGCCAGGGCTGCCAAGAGGCCTTTCAGCCACTCCCGGAGGACTCGTGCCCGTCAAGGGTCAGGCATCGCACAGCCTGGGCCACGAGCCACAGCCAGTGCCTGCAGGGCCGCTTAGGGGTGGGAGGTGCTGACCACTGTCCCCGACCCCACCTGACCCCAGACCCTGCCCCACGATGGCCCGGGTGCAGCTGACTCGCCAGCCCCTCCCGCCTCAGTCACTGCCTCCTCCAGTGGCCAGGGCAGGCGTGGGGCCTGGGCTCCCTCTGTCCCCAGAGTTCACACGGCCCTTGGTCACCGCTGCCCTGCCCCTGCCTGGAAAAGAAGCTGGAGCCCCTTGGGCGAGACCCTCTGAGGCTGTGGACAGAGCCTGGGGCCCCTGAGCCCTGGAGGACCCTGGAGACCCCAGACCCGAGGCTGAGCCTCAGGTCACGGTGTGACCGGGTGGTTCTGTGAAGTGGGACCAGGAAGCCCACCCTGCCGGCCAGGAGGGCTCAGCTGAGGTCACCCGGGCCAGCCAAGTGGCCTTATCTGCCGACTGGCTCTGAGTGGCCTGAGGGACCCGCACCCACGCCCCTCCAGTTGTTCCCCAGGGCATGTGTGGCACCTCAGTGTTCATGGGGCCACTCAGACCACACGCCCCACGTCTGGCTCATCCACAGCTGACACCAGCCTCCAGCCACAGCCCTCTGCGCAGAGCTGCCTTCCAGCACGTTCCCACTCCAGGGCCCTGACCAAATCAAATCTAACCCCGGCGCTTCCTGCTGAGGGTGGCGAGGGCCGGGGGAGGGGAGGCCCCATAAGTCTCTCTGGGACCTGCACCCAGATATCGGACGCCACCGCCTCATCAGCAGGCAGAGCTGGGAGTACATGGAGAGTGAGCGCCCCCAGAGACGGCCCGGCAGCCACAGGGCAGCCACGCAGGCGGCCCTCAGCAGAGATAACACAGACGGCAGGTTGTTACCACGGGGTGTCCTGCGTCCTGTCTTCTGTTCCACCTACCATTTTCCTGCAGTGTGACCCTGGGTGTCCCAGGTGGGTGGGCTTGCGGCCCCCCCATTCATAAGGGGAGGAAGGGTCAGAGGTGGCGGCAGTGGCGGGGACACGGGCGGTGGCCATCCGAGGAGGGGCCCTTCCACCGAGCGCACAGCCATCCAGGTTTAATGGAAACGTGAGCCTCCATCGCACCTGACTCCTGCCCGAGAAAGGTCTGAGGATGGGGGAGGCCGGTCCAAGGCTGGAGGACTTCCCCACGGCCCAGCATGACATAGACGTGCCCCTCGGGAGCACTCAGAGAGGGATGACGACGACAATGTGGCTTCATCAAAGCAGAACGCAGCCCCCGGCGCCCCTTCCCCTCGCCCAGGAGCTGGGCTCAGCCGGCTGGCTCTGCGCAGTTTGAACAGGACGAGGACGAGGGGAGGTGGGCTGCAGCCAGGCGGGTCAGGCCCCTGGGGGTCTGCACCAATCACCAAACAAAGCCAGTGGTCCAGGCACCCCTCACAAGGTCGCCAAATCTCCACGAGCAATCCCGGGACGCCCAGGCCAGAGGTGGTCAGAGAAGGGAGGGGGGAGGGTCGGGGAGGGGCTGGGGTGGGTGGGGGTCTGAGAAGTGGACCGTGACAGCTGGGACCCACTGCAGGGGCCCAGAGGGGCTCGTACCCAGTTGGCTGCAAGGGGGTGCACAGCCAGCACCCGGCGTGCTGGACATGTGAGCAAGGGGCTGGTGGGGGCGTCTGTCAGGGGCCACAGGGAGGAGGCGGAGAGAACACGCCAGTCTCCACCTGCCCTGGACAGGGCTGGGGCCCAGCCCACTCTGGAGGATCAGAGAGAACCCAGCTGCTCCCCGGAGACCCCAGCTTGTGTCTTTGGTCCCCTCTGCACCAGGGCAGCCCCGGGCCATGGCCCGGCACCGACCCCAGCCTGGGGGGCTGCCCCAGGAGTCAGCACTCATGGAAGGATCGCGGCGGGTGCAGCGGCGCAAGACCCAGAATGGCAGCCTTGGTCGGCGCCGCCTGACGCTCCCAACTAACTGAGAGAGCCGCGTGCGGGTTCTGTGGTCTTGCATTTTGAGACTCACTTCGCTTCTCCCCTTTGACGGGTGCTACGTGTCGAGTGGCAAGCCACAGCCCAGCCTTTGCAGACAGGTTTGAATCTCACTCCTACGCGGGTCCTGCCGGTGCAGGGCCACCTGACAGCCAGTGGTTACAGAGCCGAGAACACCGGCAGCTGGAAATCCGCCCTGGCAGGGTGTTTACACCACAGTCGTGGTGAGAGCCACAGATCAGGGCTTTTTCACTTTTTTGAAAGATGGCTGGTCAGCCACACCCCTGCCACCCACAACCGTGCCGTGGAAACTCACTCACTGGACAGACGGGCTCCACCTCCTGCCCCTCCTGGGTCAGTTTGTTTCAGCAAACATTTCAGGACCCAGAACTCCAGGCCGGGGACCCAGGGGAAGCTCTCCCCAAAATCCTCAAAGACTCACAGAGCACAGCAGGATGGCACTCTGCAACCCGTCACCCAGAGGCCTGTGCACCGCACCAGGGGCCGAGCTCCCCGGCAATGGCAGACACCCCCACCCTGCGTGCACACTGCACCCGGGCGGAGCAGGCTGCATGGCGGTGCCTGGGCCGGGCAGGCGACATCAGGGCAGGGGGAGCGACAGCAGAGGTGTAACCCACGCTCCAGGGTAAACGGGAGGATCTTTTTCCAGTCACCCCAAACACGGGAGCCCAGTGTCCGTGTCAAAGAACAGACATTCCACCACTAGCGTCTCTCCTGTCGGGCCCAGAGCAACCACTTCCCTGACATCTCAGGCGGCAGCTCCGCGGGTGGCACAGCTGACCTGCAGAGACACCTCCCAGCTGGCCAGACGGCGGCTGCCCAGGGCAGTGGCTGCAGAGGACAACAGGTGGGGTCCCCTCGCCAGGACACAGACTCCTCACGCCCCCCGCCCTGCCCAGAGAGCTTCCCAAACCCAGGCCTGCCACGGCTGCCCCTCAGCTCGGGGACCCCCAGACTGGCAGGACAGAGTCCAGCCTCCTCACCTGGCACCTGAGCAGCTCCCGACATCTCCCTGCCCGGGGCCTGGCCCCCCCGCCACGGTGTTCTGTCCTCCAGGTTTGCCCATGGGGTGCCCCTGCCGTACCCTCCCCAGATGCTGAAAGCTGGGCTGCACCTAGGAGCCCTGCTCCCATCCCCCTGAGCCCCGGGTCCCTGTGCCCTCCCCACCCCGACCCCCCGCCTGCTGGGCCCCAGCACGGCCCGGCACAGAGTACGTGCTCCAGGAAGGTGAGCTCCGCCAAACAGGAGAAGAGACCTGCAGGAAGGACCCCCGCATCCTGATGCCACCTCTCTGCCACGGCCAACACCCAGGGGTTCATGAGCGCCCAGGTAGGCAGAGCTGCCTGCGTGTGCCCAGTTGGGCTGGCTGCCACCCCCGCCAGGCGCACTCTGACCAGCATGTCTCTCGCACGCCTGGCTCACAGCCCCCAAGCGGACGTGAAGGGTGCAGAGGCCTGCAGAGACATGGCGGAGGGGATGAGAGCTGGTCCTGCGCATGGGGCAGTCTGGGGGACGGCGCAGCCTGCAGGACGAGCTCCAGGGAAGATGGTCCAGGACTCGGAGCTGCGCCCCAGTGGGCAGAGGGGAGCCCAAGGGGTCCCACATGCCTTATGTTCGTGACTTCCCTGGTCCCTGTGCACAGATGGGAACACCGAGGCGCAGAGCAATTAAGTACCCTGGCCCCGCATCACGTGGCCAACGAGGGGCCACTGCTGCCTGTTGGCTCTTGGATATCGTCTGCTTCAAAGTTCGGCCAGCACCCCTCCCCCTCCCCAGCACCCACCCAGGACCCTCCACTGCAGAGTGGGGTCCTTGCCCAAGACACCCCCAACCCTGCCCTTCCTGGGGAAGCGCGTGCCACCCACCAAGAGGGGCAGCAGCACCTGGCCACACGCGTTGCTCCCTCTGGCCTGGGCTGATGAGCGTGAAATGGACTTTCGTCCCAGGCCTGGGGCAGCTCCTTGCCAAGTCCTCCCACGGGAAGGAGCCCGCCCCAGGGGAGGACCCTGGGAGCCTGGGGGCTGTCGCCTTTCAGGGGAAGATCAGGTCTCAGGGGACCCCCTGCCGAGGAGCAGGTCCCCCCCACCAGGGGCCGAGTCAGCAGGCCCCCTGCAGCCTGTGCAAGGCGATAAATCCAGAATAATAATCCCGGCAGACCCTGAACATCAGCGGCACCGGCTGCCCTCAGCACAGCGCCCGTCCTCCCGCCAGCTCTGGCCCCGCGCGCCGGGCTGCTGTCTGGGGAAGCTCCTGAGCTGGCCGAGTTGTCCACGGACACGTGGCAGCGGCAAACCGAGTCCCTCCTGCCCTCCGCCTTGTCACCCCTCCTATTATCCAGGACGAGGTGGGAAGCTGACGTTGTGTGTTCACTCGCGGCCCCTGGAAACTGTCACCAAGAGCCTTACTTACGGACAGCCCCTGTCACCGGCCAGTAAGGGCCTCGGTGCCCAAGCAGTGGCCTCATGGGGGAGAACAAGCGTGAGCTTCTCCGAGGCTGCTGTGGGGGCGGGGCGGAGGCTGGCGCCTCCCTGCTCCTCCAGCCTGTAAAGGGACACCGCGCACGGCCCTGGCGAGAGCGGGTTTCTGGGCAGCTGCTGACCCAAACTGAACGCTGCCTCCCGAGCCCGAGAGAGGACGCGCCGTGGTGACCGCCCGGGCCCTCCATGGCTGCACCCCTCCCCGCCCCACCCCCAACCTGGAACCCGCCCAGACATCGCAGGCCACTAATTGCACAGCAGCTGGTGCCAGGCTCTTCCCAGATTGTTAAAATTCATCACCGCGCTCCCCCGACTCCAGGCCGGCCACCCCCAGCCAATCGCGGCCACCCCAGCCTCGGGGAGGAGGGGTCTGTGAGCGCAGGCACCTGCGGGGGCCCAGAAGGACGTGCACGGAAAGCATCCGCAGCCTGTCGTTAAATATTGATAAAAGGCAAGAGGAGAGTGCGCTATGCGAATTGTTCATCGATTCCCCAGGGGCGGTGAGGGCCGGGGTCCCGCACACCTGGGCCTGAGCTCGGTGTTGCTGCTCTCGTGGTGGGGTCGGTGGGTTTTTAAATAGAAGCATTTGATTTTTTTAAACTTTAAAACAATTTGCATAGCAAATGTTTAAGAATTAGTAGTGACATGTATGTTACTGAAAATCCCCTTTGTGAAAATCTCAAAGAACTGAACTCGATGTCCCTTTAAAGAACAGTGATGCTCGATTCTCTCGAGGGGGGCAAACGCCTCCCAGCCGGCGGAGGCGAGACTGGAACCACGGAGCGTGCCTGCCCGGGGTGAGGTCGGAGGCGCCTAAGAGATTTCCTACCCTTTCTAGTGGAAGAGTAAAGCTTCCGGACGTTCTGATCTTCCAAAGGCTTTGCCTCAGGGTGGCACAGCGCCCTACATGCCTCATCTCGTTTAATCCTGGAGAGTCCTGCGGCCCGTTCCAGGCCCTGCAGTCCCGGGTTCGCCAGCCAGCAACGCCGCGAGGCCCTGCGCCCGGCCTTCCTTCGAGGGAGATTCTGATGCAAAACGGTCCCTTTCAAAAGTGGCGTTTCTCTAAGACGCGGCTGTTCGGCTACCCGGAAACCTCCAGTTTCCAGAACGACTTCCTGGCGGGAGTTTCCCAGCCTGGCGCCGTCCACACAGAGGATGCTGCTCCTAACTCCTCAGTCACCTGAGTCCTGAGGGTCACGGCCGGGCGGGCAAGTGGGTGTGCCTTCAGCCAAGACTTCCCCGCCCCACCCGCCATGGTCCACAAGGTGGAAACTGAGGCAGGGAGGAGCCGGGACTGGCACACGCTCCCTCGGCGAGCAGAGACAGAGCTGGGTCCCGACCCCAGCCGAGGGGGTGGCCCCCAGCCTTCTCCCCACAGAACGGGGTGGGGGCTCCGCCCCGCCCTCCAAGGGACGCTCGGGCCAGCAGGCATCTCTGCCCGCCGCTCTCCGGGGCCACAGACGGGACCGTCCCCACCTTCTTCGTACCTGGTCTGGTTTCTGCCCCATCCCACCCCTGGGGTCACTCAGTGCCACCCACTGAAGGTCACAGAGGACTTGAAGCCGAGGCCTTGGCTCCAGCCCCAACCAGCCCCGAGGCACAGGCGGGCCCAGCTCAGTAGCAGCCTCAGTTTCCCCGCCGAGGCCCCTGCAGAGAACACACAGCCCCCACCTGGCTGACCCCCAGGACCAGAGCGGCCACCATGTGCGGGAGCCCTGGGCAGCACCTGCTTCGGCGTGTCCTTGTCCAAGGGGCAGGCAGCCTGCGGCCATGAGATGGAGGCGACCTCACTTCGCAGGTACTGCGGGTGCAGCCGGCACTGGGCGGGGCCGTGAGGACGCTTCCGCAGCTTCCTGGGATTTAGTCAAGCTAGTTAGTCAAGCTGTTTAGTCAGTCTCCTGTGCCTCTGTTTCTCACATATAAAACGGGGATAATATTAGTATCTATTTCTGAGTGTTTTGTCATTGTTGGTTTGAGACAGGGTCTTGCTCTGTCGCCCTGGGTAGAGAGCAGTGGCGTCATCACTGCAGCCTGGAACCCCAGGCTCAAGCCATCCTCCGGCCTCAGCGTCCCCAGTGGCTGGGACTACAGGCATGAGTCGTCGCACCTGGCTAATTTTTGCCCATTAGTTTTGTAGAGATGGGGTCTCGCTATGTTTCTCAGGCTGGTCTCAAACTCCTGGCCTGAAGCGATCCTCCTGCCTTGGCCTCCCAAAGTGCTGGATTACGAGCATGGGCCACCTCCCCCAGCCTGTGTTTCTGAGGCTCAAAAGAGTTGATCTTTGTCAAAGGCTTAGGACAAGGCCTGGGACATAAACACTGCACCCTCTGTTCCGAGGCTGGGATCTGTCACCTTGCACATATGGCTGTTCCTGGCAGGCATCCCCCACCTCCGGGGCTGTCCAGCCTCAGGTACCAGTTACAGAGGGGGGCAGCCTGGAGGAGGTGGCTTCTGAGCCCTCACCGTGCCCTCCCAACCGAGACGGCACCCCCAGCCTGAATGCTGCTGCAGGATGGCCCCAGCGCCCCCTTGGAGAATCCAGCTAGAGCCACATCCCGAGGCCTGGCATTGCTGTCCTCGGTGGCTCAGTCCCTGGCACAGAGCCGTGTCCCCAGGGCCCAGCATGTTCTCCAAGTCCTGGCTGTTTGACCAACAGTCAGATCCGGACCTTAGAAATAATGCCTTTCCTCTCCTTAGCCTGGGAAAGGAGTCGGGGCAGGGGTGGCAGCCAGCACGGGAGGGCTCCCAGCCCCTGCTGCTGTGTGCAGCCACTGCCTCCGAGGCTCCTTTGTTACGCAGCGCCACGGGCATGGACTCTTCCATGTGCTGGGACACGAGGACCCAGCCCCCACTACAGTGACCCCGGCGGGAGGGCAGCGTGTGCTCTGTGCAGATCTCACACAGTTAGGATTCCAAGGGGCACACATGCGTGTTTGGGTGGGGCTCAAACGCACCCCAAGGAGCTGGGACTCGAGTCTGCCTGGCCGTGGCAGGCCCACTGGGGGCCGAGAAGCCCCCCCCAACCCCCCACCCCTTGGGTGCGTCTCTCCAGCTGGCCCAGCAGGTCCCCAAACCCAGCCAGGCCCCTTCCCGCCTGCAGGCCGGGTGGGGTGGGGTGAGGGGCTGCCAGGGAGGAGCTGGGCGGCACGCAGAGCAGGAGAGGGGGACTTGGGAGCGGAGAGCCCCACCCCACGCCCCACCCCACCGGCATTTGGCCATCTGCTGTGCACCTTGAGCTCATGGCAGCCCGAGGGGTGGGAGGTGCAAGGAGCGTGAAATGCAGGCCGGCTCTACGCAGGCCCAGCCCTCTCGCATTCATAGTGGTTCCCAGGGTGGAAACAATTAACACAGAATAAAACCGACAGCAGTTTCACCGAATGCACCTTGGCAGGCGTCTGCTTGAGCAGTTTGGGTTCCGGGGCGAGAGCCCAGCTCCCGCAGGACGGACGGGCGTGTCCACAGACCAAACACGCCCCGCAGAACATGCACCCAGGCCACAGGTCAGGGGGCTGCGGCGACAGGAGCTTTTAAAAAGAAAACCGAATGCAATTTAACTATCCGTGTAGACAACCGTCTAGGAGTTTGATCATTTTTGAGGCTGAATAGGAGTCCCAGAGAGACCAGGTCCCAGCCCCAGGACTTGAGAATTGACTTGCTAAAGAGTCTCTGCAAACATGACTCGGTTAAGGGTCGCGAGACGGGGGTCACCCTGGACTACCCGGGTCATCCACGTGGGTCCCGCATGCAGCCACGTGAACCTCAAACAGGGAGGCAGAGATTGGACACACACAGAGAGGGAGGCCGTGAAGACGGGGCGGAGACTGGAGTGACCCCACAGCCCAGGGACGCCTGGCGGCCTTGTCGTAGAGGCGCTGAGTGCAGACTCTGGGCTCTGGCTCTCTGAGAGGCACGTTTCTATTGTTTCAAGCCTCTCGGTTTGTGGTGACTCATCACAGCAGCCACAGGGCACAGACACGGGCACATTTTCCAGAAACGCACCCCGTCAGCGTAGAGCACCAGTGCCCTGTGCCGTGCGACAGACCGGCCCAAACTTAGCGTCTTCGAACAGCTCACGCCGATGCCTGAACCACCTGGAGGTCGGCGTCCCGCACGGCGCGGTTCTGCGCTCAGGCCAGAGTCCAGGTGTCCCTGGGCCGAGTGCTCACCTGGAAGCTCCAGGAAGGATCCACTTCCAGGGCAGTCCAGGTGAACAGCAGCACTCAGTGTCTTGAGTTGGGGGGGCGGGGGTCATATTTTCTCACCGACTGTTGGCGGGAGGGCTCGGCAAAGACAGGGTCCTCGTCACACACCCCACCTGCAGCCAGCGAAGGCGCAGAGTCCTGCCGCTTCGAACCTCTGACGTCCCCTCTCGCCACGGGCCAGAGCAATCTCTGGCTTTAGAAGGTTCACGTGAGGGGTTGGGCCTTCCCGACCAGCTCCCTTGATCGCACCTGTGCACGCCCCGTCCGCGCAACCGACCGTAGCACAGGTGTTAACACTGAGGGGTGGGGAGCGTGAGGCCGTCTTGGAACGCCGCCTCCCACTGGCAGTGCGCAGCCGACCACGGTCATCGCTCGCAGGTCAACACGATAGGGCCACGTGGTCCGTGCCCCGCCGGGCAGGCCCAGGGCAGGCTGGCTGGGCGATGTTGCCACACGCTGCGTTCCCCATGTGGGGTCCCCACACGTGCCTTCTGTCCCCTCAAAGAGTCCTGGCAAGGATCCCCTTGCTGTCTGCCTGGGGACGGGCCACTCCCCCACAGCCCGGCAGCCCCCACAGCCCGGCAGCATCCCAGTGCCAGGCGCCGTGTGCACCGGGCACACGCTCGGCTCGGCTACCCGGGGGTGTGCAGGGACCCACTCTCCAAACCAATTCTGTTTCTGTGAGATGCCGTAGCAGTCGCTGGTGCCTCCAGGTGACCCCTTGCCCTCGGCCTTCCTTCAAGGCCTGCCTCACACAGGTGTCCCCACGGGCAGTCCCGGCCCTGACAGTGAGGGTTGGAAGAGGAATGTCCCTCTGTGGCACGACCCTGGCAGGTTTCGTGTCATCTCCCAGGGGCTGCGCCAGTCACCCGCCGTGGGAACCGCTGGCCTCACCTCTTTTGTTGGCCAATCCCTTCCACGTCTCACACCCCTCCGATAGGCCATCCCAGATCCCTCCAAAGTCACCTCCTGTCCTTGGATCCTGGTCTTAGGGTGCACTTCTAGGGGAGCTTGGACCGAGAGGGATGCAGCCCCTTTTACAGATGGAGAAACTGAAGCAAAGAGAAGCGAAATAACCCCACCCTGCCCCACCCCACAAGATCACAGAGTAATTTGCAAGGGCAGGACCGACGCCAGGGCCAGCTCCTCCTGGCCCGGCCGTCCCTTCCGCCTCCCAGGGCGCTGCCTTGCTCACAGGCCCCTGGGCCCCAAGGCAGCAGGCTCCCACCAGCTCACCCCACCGGGCGCCTGGCCACCCCCCTTCCGCATGTCGCGGGTGAATCCCTCCGCACAGATAGGCCAGACTTATCTTCGAGGCTGGAGCCGTGGGATTTATGGACTAAAAAGTCTGTTCTAAAGCCTACCACAGTCACGGAGCCATTTCTCCAGAGTAAATTCTGCCTTCAGAAGCCAGGACCGTCTGTCCAAGGACGTGTCACGTGCTGAGCTTCGAGGGATCAGAACCCCGTCAGAGGCGCCCGAGAGGCAGGCATGGAGGACAGCCTGATCCTGGCACTCAGCTGCTGCCTGCTCCGCAGGGACCCTGGGCCCAGATCTGGAGGCCGACTCCGTCCCTGTGTGTGCCCCAGACAGCCCAGATGTCTTGTGAAGAGGAGGTGAAACCCCAGGAGACGCCATCAGATACCCCCGCGCTGACGGCGCCGCAGTCTGCCCTGGAACCCCAGTGCCCCCGCGGGGTGTCGGACTCTGACCAAGGACCCCAGGCCCAGCCCACAAGGACGCCCCCCGCTGCTCGGCACCTGGTGCCCCTCCCATACCGTCCTCCTGCCCAGGCTGGCGGCTCTTCCCAACGCCCCCTCACCCCGCCCCGCAGCCCTGCTGTGCGCAGATACAACCCGCTGCCGGCCGTGCCCCCAGCAGCTCCCTGGAATTCTGGCCTCTGCTCCGCACGCCCATGGCCCGAGTGGCAGCTGCCTGAGCCCACCCCCCTGGGACGGCTCCCCTGGCTCTTCTGAGCACCTCATGCCCCATCCTGCTGGGTCCTGACACAAAACAGCAGAAAAGGCACCCGCTCGCTGGAAGAGAAGGCGCGATTCGGCTCCTGCACGCGGCAATTGCACCCGCAGGTTGACGTGTTCGTTGGCAGAGCTGTAATTAAAATGCATCTGGGAAGCACTTCCTCGTGTCTAATTAGACCTTGCTGGGTTTCTATGGAGATCCCTTTGGTCCTAACGGGAATATCGCCTCCCCAGTTGGCTGTGGTCGGTGGTAGCTCATGCCCACGGAGTGGGGGCAACGCCAGCCTCGGCCCTGTTCCCACCGTTGGACAAAGTCCCAGAGGCGCCCTCGGTCCCAGGGACCCAGTTGGGGCTGAGTCGGCCAGACAGCTCCTGGGACTGGGTGGCCTCCTGGGAGGGCCGCAGCCTCACTGCCCCGGACCCCAGCACTGTAGGAACACCCCCGGCAAGCCATGGCACGCACGGCCTGGCTGGCCCTGGCCTCTGCCTGGCAGGAGTCCGGCTCCATGCAGCCTCCCAGCCCACGCAGCAAGCTGGGGACGCCCTGAGATGGCCGGCCACCTAGTCCCAAGGACTCAGAGGGATGGACAGAGAGTGTGAGCTGGAGAGTCAGAGGACCCTGCACAGGGAGCAAAGGCAGGTCTTTGAGACTGGTGTCCTGTGTTGATGAGGCACCTCTGTGTGTGACGCCCTCACATGCAGCGTGACACCCTGCAGGCGCCCTACGGCACCTGTGGCTTCTCCTCCTGAGAGCACAGCGCCCCTCACCTTGCTCGCCTCGTACCACACACACGCACACGTGCACTGCATGTGCACACACATGCAGTGCACGTGTGCACACACAGACAGGCACAGTGCACACCCACGCAGGCGCGCACGGCAGCTCATTAGGGGCTGCGGGGAAGGGTCTAACTGCTGAGTTCACACTGGGCCACCCTCGTCCGGTTAGACTCGTAATTGGACTTGGCGCTGCTGGGCGGTGTTTGATCCGGCAGCTGAGCGGGCAGCGTAATTAGCGTCTCCTCCCTCGCTCTCGGGCTGCTGGGCGGCTTTCATCTGGAGGACGGGCAGGGCTGCTCGTCTCTCCTCCCCAGGCCGCATCGCCCTCCGCCCGTCTCCCCACGCCCTGCATTGAGCCTTGGTGCTCTTGCTCCCGGCGGAGCGGTGACACCCGCGGCTCCCCGTCCACTGGCCAGCCCTGTGTCAGATCGCCCACGCCACAGGGCCACGACCGGTCTGCTCCAGCTCTGGGGTTTCCTTGGGGCCTGGAGTGGCATCTGAGTCTGAGTGAGTGCTCTTGGACAGATGGGGAAACTGAGGCCTAGAGAGTGGAGAGTGAGGCTCAGAGGCTGCGGCCAGGCATTCTCCAGGAAGCCCCCTGTGAGGAGGACGGAGGCCACGTGGGGGCCACTCTGGCAAGGCCAGGGAGGGAGCCGAGGGGCGCACCCGCCTCCTCCCACCCCCTCCGCCAGCCCCTGCCCCACTGGCACCTCCACCTCCTGGCTGAGGCTTGCGGAAGGCCCAGGAAAGAAGGGAGAGGGGCCGAGGACGGTCTGTAGGGCAAAGGGGACCTCAAGCACCGTCCTCCACGCCTTCTCCGTTCTCCCGGCTTAAAGTGACCTCCCCTTCCTCTTTCTAGAACCTTCCCTGAGCCCTCTCACACCAACTGTCACTCACCCTTTTGCTGGCATGGTCGTGCAGCACCTTGTACCCCAGCCACACCCCAGGAGCTCCCTGAAGTCTGGACACCCCTGTTTCTGGTTTCACCAGCCCCACCCGGGACCGGCATGGGTGCCCGGCCCACTCCCCACCTGCGGGTGGGACAGCGCCTGGCGTGTCCCGAGCCTCCAGGCCTCTGCTGTCCACCTGTCCTTCCTTTCTCACACACCCCCAGCGCACAGCCCAGGCTCAAACGCATCCCTGCGAAGCAGTCGGCCGGCCCTGATGTCTCCCACGAGACCCCCACGTGCTGGGGAGCAGCCAGGAGAGTAGCGTCTGCCTGCACACGGGCGGCCCAAGCACCCCCAGGATGGCCGTCAGGATGGCTGGATAAGCCGCCACTGGGCTGCAGCCAATGCAAATAAGCCCCTTAACAGCCAGGGCCGGGCCGCCAGGCTGCTTGGCATTCTCCAGGCCTGCGGCGCGCACAGGCCCACACGGGCAGCAGCAACCGCCGCCTTGTCCAGAGACTCGTGAACAACCAGCAGCAGCTCCCGGCAGCCCGAGCGCAGCGGGAAGAGGACTCGGAAACGCTCCCCATAAAACCCACACCTGCCACGCTTCCGTTTGCAGCCGCACACACTCTGCCCACTGGGCGGGGGCCAGCTGTGCCGCCAGCTTGGCAGAAGGCGGACGTGCGCCTGGTGGGGGCACCCGGGGAGCCCGCTGACCCCACCCAGGCAGCCTCCAAGCCCGGTCCGAGGAGGCCGCACGCCTGTCCCCACACCTGTCTCTGCCTGCCGCGCCGCCAGGACACTGTCCGGGACAGCGCTGGGTCCGGGGAGGGGGCAGTGCAGGCAGTGGGTTTGGGGAAGAATCTGAGCAGCTGGTTTGCGACTCTTCCTGTGGGAAGAAAACCTTCGGACACCTCCAGTGCAAAGAGGTGGCCGGGCGCGGGGGCTGGGGCACGGGCAGAGGCCACACACGCCCAAGCCTGGCCACTGTGGCCCTGGTGTCAGCAAGGCCCTTGGGGAGCACTCGGTCCAGTTCAGGAGGCAGACGGACCTCGGTGTCCCCAGCCCAGGGCCCGGGAAATCCCAGGCCTCCTCCCTCCTGCTTCTCTGAGGACAGACCCCCCCAGCACCAAGGCTGCACAGGAGCCCACGGAGCCCTCCCTGCCACACCCTGTGTCTGGGGGACGGACTGAAGCTGAGGGGGCACAGGGCATGGGGCACATGCCAGGCCACGTCCCGGTGGCGTCACTGGTGGGCGGGTGGCTGGGCACTGACTGGGCTCCCGTCGGCCTCAGTTTCCCCACCCTCCGGTGCTTGTCTGTGCAGCACAAGGTGGGGGTGATACGAACATGCTCCGCGGGTCTCCAGGAAGGGCCCGGCCAGCTCGGCCTTCGGTGCCGACAGATGTGGCCTCTGCAGCCCCCCACGGGCCACTCACACCCCAACACCCACTCAGCAGCAGCCCCAGTCTCCGCACCTCCAGGGGCAGGTGACGTCCTCCGTACCCAGCCTGGCTCCTCCAAGGCCCAGCTGCCTTCGGCCCAGCTCTTCCGGCACCACAGGGGCCACGGACCACCAGGTCGCGACACCTGCAGGCGGTACTGGGCCTGGCCACACCCTCCCTGCGCTGTGGCTGCCGGGCTATGGCTCGGGCTGAAGCACCGGCCGGGGGTGCAGCCAGGGAGCTGGGGGGCTCCTCCAAGCACAAAGGGCTAGGACTACCCCCCACATCCCGCTGCCTCCTCCCGGGGGTGGGGCTGTAATTAGAGGCCCTGGGGACAGATGGGTCCTGTGGCCAGGACACAAAGCACCCCCTGGCTGAGCCCCCAACAAAGGTCAGTCTGGACACGGGCCCATAATCCACATCCCTGACCCTGGAGGATGCCAGGTGCCTGGCGAGGCCAGGCCTCCCCTCACAGGCTCTCGTTGGCAGGTGTGGAACAGGGCGGCCCCCATCGCCCTGCTCTGGACAGCGGAGTGCGCTGGGCCCAGCCCCCGCCGCGCCCGTGTACTTCAGGCCCTACAGGCCTCCCTCCTGCTGCAGAGGTGGGGCAGCCGGCGCCTGAGGGGCTCCTGCAGAGGGCTCCGGAGCTGTGCCCGTGCTCCCCGGGCAGCGGACGGTGTGGGCGCCCTGAGCGTGGAGCATCCGCCTTCAGTACGGAGGCCGGGACACCAAGGCTCCCCTGTCCTCCGCCCGCCCCTGGCCTGCTACATGCCCAGCCCCGACACCTGCCTGGGACTGTGGCCCAGGCTCCGTTCCGGGGGAGCCACGTGAGGATGGGGGTGTGTCACACAAGAGGAGCAGCCCCAGCCCAGGCTCTCGGCCCCCTACCCCCCAGGCCCCAAGGGACCCCCAAGCCCGTTTGCTGTCAGAAGCCCTCTCCCCCCAACGGGCCTCGACTGCCCTGTAGGCCGACCTGTCCCTTCTGCTCCCTGCCCCCTTCCCCGGAGGCCAGAGCTGACATTCTAAAAAGCAAACCTGACCAGCCTTAGAGGCTGTGCCCAAACCCCCATTCCCACCATCACCCCCGCTGAGTTCTCCCGCTAGGCTCCCTGCTGGCCCCACTCGAGGGGAGTGGCCTTGGGAACACACCTGCCCCTGCCACAGTCCCTGAGGACAAATCCCAGGGGCCACGCTGCAGGGGACGCCCACCCTGGCCACATCACGCCTGGGCACGTGGCTGGTGCCCAGAGCCCCCCAGCCCTCTGTGACCTGCAGGAGCCCCTCCCTCGCGGGTCTCCACGCGGTGGGGGCAGTGTCTGCACAGCCCTGGGAGGCCCGCTGCCTGCCCGGCGGCTCTGTGGGCAGCGTTCCTGGCGCTCCTCCGAGTCGGGCGCCTGCAGGGGTGATTGACGACCCCCGTGCTGCCGGCGGGAGTCCGGGCAGAGCGCGAGCATCGCACGATTAATCGTGCCTGTTGCTGCCGGGACAGCCCCACACAGCGAGACAAAGGCGACACGTTCCCCTTCGTGCGCATAATTTATCCTCCATAATGCGCGACAACCTGACAAATTAAATCTCTTTTAAATTTAATCTGTCTCTAATAGTTAGCAGACGAAGGGGGCGCCCTACCCTGGCTTTGAATATTTAACCTCCACGCAAACATTCTGCACCCCAGGAGCCGAGCGCCGGGGACCTGGCGTTATCTTTAGGGACGACACCTGTCCTGCACCCCCGCCCGAGGCAGACGCCTGGGTTTATCTGTGGCTCGCAGGCACCTCGCAGCAGGACTAGGGACCGTCTCCTGAAACGGAAACGAGCAGGATTGGACGGAAAAACCAAAAGACGGTCCAAGACCCATTTTTCTTTAATGCTATTTCCGGCCAGGAGGTTCTCCTGAATCACCCGGCTGTGCCCCCGGGACACTTGCCCCCTAGGAGGCAAAAGCCAGACCACAGATCAAGGGGACCCTGGAAAGGCGGGTGGCGGTTACTCGATTGACCCACCGGTGCGATTCACCCAACGGCTGGCTTGCCGCGAACGACTCAGTCCTTTCCCTGGAGTCCACGCTGGTGCTCCGGGGATGGCCCTGTGCCCAGCCAGGCGCCACCCAGCTGGGTGCACTGACCTGCAAGCCGCCGGTGCCCAGGACGGGGCCTGTGAGGAGGGGCCGCCCCCCACCCCCTGCCCTCTGCCGTCACCCTGGGGCCCCGCAGGCCTGCGCACGGCCCTTCCCCCTAAGTGCCAAAGGCGAGGCAGAAGTGAATCCCAGCCTCGTATTCAGCCTCCCCGGAACCCCGGGCCTCGCTCTGCCCACGGGCCAGGCCGCCCCGCCCAGACCTCCTTGCCCACCTGCGCACGCACCTGGCTCCAGATCTGGGCTCACAGGCCCACCGCCTGAGCCGCGTCCCCACCAGCTGCCTGCAGCCCAGCCCTGCCCTCCGCCTTGGCTCCCTCCCTCTCCCCACCTCCCCAGGCCAGGTCGAGCCCCTAAAAGGCACCCCCCAGCCACTTCTCTCCCTTCCCATGGGCGCCCCCCAGGCCTACGGGTGGCTCACCTGCCCCGTCTGCCCACCCAGGCTGCCCAACTGGCTCTGCCCCAGCACACAGTTCCACCCGTCCTGCCTCCTGCCCCCTGGTCTCCTGGCAAGACAGCCCAGGGCCACCTCCTCCAGGCAGCCTGCTGGCACGGCCCCCGCACGGGGCCTGCCCTGCCCCTCCAGGCTCCAGGTCCGTCTTCCCGAGCCCCAGACATCGGTGGGTATGGGAGCCTGGAGCTGGCAGGCGACCCAGACCCGGGCCAAGCCTGACTTAGAGGGTCCTGGGTGCTCTCTTCTGGCCTCAGTTTCTCCATCTGAGCAACGAGAGAGTCAGGATGGTCTCGGGGCCTTCCCTGCCCCGCATCCCTCCCCCAGGCTTCGCCCCCTCCGCTCGCCTGCCCTGATCCCTTGCACCCATCTCCCCACCAGGAACTCAGCCTCCATCCTCACCCCCGGCGTGTGACGCCCCTGTCACCCAATGGGACTCCAGCCCTGGAAGGCCAAGCCCCTCTCCTTTGCCTCCTGCCCCCCCCACCCCTGCCCGGCGGTGCTGGGTGGGACCCGGAGGCTATGGGCTGGGCACGCGCTACCTGGAGACGCCGTGTGGGCTTCGGCCCATCCTGCTCCCCTGAGGCAGAGCAGGCTGGGTGCAGGAGAGGCCACCCTGAGAGCGACATGCCTGGCAGCACGGGGCAGGGCCCTCAGGGCAGCTCAGGCAGGCGGGCATCTCCGTCCTCGCGTGGGGAGGGCAGGAGGAAGGACTCGAGCGTGTCAGGGCAGAGGGGCAGCCGCCATGGCGCCAGGCACCACTGTTCTGTCCAGCTCCTGCTGGGGTCCCTGCCTCCCGCTCCCAGGAGGCCCTGGCCCCTGACCCTCCCCAGGACCAGTCAGCAGGGCCAGCCCCTCCTGGGCACGTGACCATAGGGGGACCTGGCCGCTGGGCCCCGGAGAGAACCCCAGGCTGGTGGGGGTGGGGCACAAGACTGGGACGGAAACTCTGTGACCTCAGGGGACAGTCAGAGCGGGAGGAGGAGAGGCCACTTCCTCCCGAGGCTCCCTGGAGGTTTGCTGGACAGCTACTCCGACAGGTGACGCTGGAGGAGCAGGGAAGAGGGTGGGGCTGGGGACAGCGGGAGGTGGGTGTGGTGATGTCCTGGCTGCTCACCCAGCACGGCCACATCCCCTGCTATGAGCAAGTTGTGCCCCAGATCTGCATCGTGCAGCCCTGACCCCGTGACCTCAGAATGTGCCTGCGTGTTGACACAGGGTCTCTACGCAGGTAATAAGTTAAAACGAGGTCATTAGGGAGGACCCTGATCCAAGAGATCTGGAAGAAGTGCGATCGGGATGCAGACACGAGCAGAGGGACAGCCGTGGAGAACACGGGGAGGGCCCCTGCAAGCCCAGGAGAGACCGACTCAGGAGGGGCCGGCCCGGCGACCTTGGTCTCCGACCCCCAGCCTGGAGAACTGGGAGGAAATAACTAGTTCAAACCCCAGCCTATGGCCCCCGTCATCGCAGCCCAGCAAAGCCACACGTTGGGGCCCGGGAGGGAGGGGTGAGGGAACCAGGCTGGGAGGGCCAAAGCCCCGGGCAGCCATGGACGGTGTGAGAGCAGGGCAGGGCCGCAGCCGGGCTGTGCCTCTGGGAGGTCATTCAGCAGCACAGACCAGACAGAGCCTGCCGTGCGCCCTGGTGGCCCACCCTGGTGGCCCACTGCCCTCTGTGACTTTGATTCTGCTCAGATACGCAGCCCAAGGCCACTGCCGCCAAGCCAGTGGCCACTCCCCGAGCACCCTTCCCTCACCCACAGCCCAGACAGGGCAGCACTGGGTGACACCCTCCAGGTGAACTGGAGCAGGGCTGGTCCCAGGAGCAAGTGATGGAATTATCCAGATCCCCGAACCCAGCCTCTGCCCCGGCCGACCCCCAGGACACGGAGCAGAAGCATTGGGTCCCCCAGGACTGGCCCTGGGGCCCAGCCAGTGCCCTGCGTCCAGAAAGTCCCTGCCCTGCTCTGGCCTCATAGTCCCTGTCCTTGGGGGCTGCTCCCTAGGGGAGGCCATTTGCCCCTTAGAGGGAGGAGGCGTCTCCCTGAAGGGCCAGGCAGGCTGCTCCCTGCCGCCCTGGGCCCCCGCCCCCGGCTCTGGCCTGCGCTGGGGAGCAGCCCCACCCCCACGCCCCCCACCCAGCACCTTCTGCGTCTCGGGGTCATTCCATACCCTCTGGCCTTGGACACGCACCGGCCTCCTGAGCGGGAACCCCTATTCCCACCTCAAGAATGAGAAACTGAGGCACCTAGACAGTCCTGCACCAGCCCCACTCTGGCGCCCAGGGCTCTGGGCAGGGAGGCATTGGGCCTGGCCCCCGCTGCCCTGGAGGCTGGGCCTCTGCCTGCTGCCCTGCACTGCCCTGCCCTGCCCTGCCCTGGCACCGCCGCTCAGGCAGCAGATCCTGGGGGGCTCACGAGGGCGACAGAGGCCCAGGAAGGGAGGCAGGGTGACCCCAGCTTCCTGGCCTTGTGTGGTGGCCCCTCCACTAATATGGGGACACAGGCGCAGGGGCCCCCGGGGCAGATGGGGCGGTGGCAAGTTCTGTCTGGGATGCATTAAAGCTGAAACCTCACGGGGCAGGCGTCTAAGGGTGACGTGTGAAGGGCAGTTGGATCCCTGAGTCTGGGTTCGGGAAGTGGGCTGGGCTGGGGTGGAGGTGCTGAAGGAGGCTGCCCTGCCCGTGGCTGGGGGTCGGGGGACAGACAGCCCAGGAGGACCATCCAGGGTGGGGCTCGGGCCCTGGAACCTGCCCTGCCGGGAAGCCCTCGCCCTGCGTGCCTCTCCCCGGAGGGTGCAGGGCGCGCCGGCCGTTGGCAGGTGTGGGAGGGGCAGGCGGCCAGGCCGGGCCCAGGTGGAGCCCCTGCCCCACACCCAGGGTGGAAGCTGCTGAGGAGACTGGAACTGGGGACCCCAACACGGAAGGCTGGTCAGAGGGCTGAGCCGGCCACAGGAGCCACCGGGGGCAGGACTGTGTCCCCTGGTTTCCTGTGCCGAAGCCCCAGCCCCGGCACCTCAGATGGGACCGTATTTGGAGACAGGGACTTCGGGAAGTGATTAAGTTAAAATGAGGCCTCGCGGGTGGTTTGGACTCGGAGACACCAGGGATGCCGGGGCACACGGAGGAGAGACCCTGCAGACACAGCCAGGGAGAGGCGCCGCGACCTTGGACGTCCAGCCTCTGGAACTGCGAGAACGAACGCCCGTGGCATTTTGTCACGGCAGCCCGAGTAGAGGAGGGCAGATTTGGGGCCACAAGTCAAGGCTGAGGCTGAGGCTGGGTAGCGGGCAGATGGGCAGGGGACACTCAGGCCCTCACGGCTGCCAGGACCCTGGCCCAGCCCGCCGGTGGCCTCCTCCCACCCCCACCCCCACCCCCAGCAGCCGACCAGCCCAGGAACACGGAGACCCAGGCCCCTCCCTCCCCTGGCCCACCCCAAACCAGCCTTTTGCCAAACACGGTCAATAAATTATTCAGTTTGCAGAATGCCATTATGTGTGAGTTTACTTAATTGAATAGAATAATTTATGGTAAAACCTGGGGAAAGAAAGATCGATGAGCAATGGCACAGAAGAATGATTGAGTTTCAGTGAAGGCAATTTGATTTTTATCCCTCATTATAATAATGTTAAGGGGAAAACATCAACTTGGGTCAGAATCAATATTTGCAGAGTGGCTGGACCATGAATTTTAAGTGGAGGTGGCCTGGCACGTCAATAATTAATGCTGCATCTGCCGCCACAAATAACGGCCGGCTTTGGGTACAGATGCCCGCTACCCGCAGATTTGCTGGTGATCATAAAAGATAATTTAGGGACAAGGCTGTCGGCGGTGCGCGCGCAACACCCCCTACATGATTCAGGACGCGGTAACACGTCGCTTCCCCACAAATCACCCTGGAGACAGCCGGCGCGATGTTCCCGCGTCTTCCCCTCGCTGCCCTGCGTCGGCTACTCACAACGCCCGGCGGCCTGTGCCAGGCCACGGCCGACCGCCACCCTGCACCTCTGATGCCCAGAGCGGGTGCAAGGGCAGCTCTGGGGCAGCACTCACCGACAGGCCAAGTACAGGCACCAGAGCTGGGCGACCCTGGCACGTCCCCTCTGCCCAGCAACCGCCGTCCCCTCACCTGGGAAGTAAAGCTGCCCCCCCGCCGCCCGGAGTCCTGGCCTCCCAGAGCTGCGTGAAGGGTGCCCGCTCCTGCCGCTGCGCTGCCGTCGCCTCAACAAAGAGTTCCCTCGTCTGATGTGCTCCGCCCAGACATGCACCCCAATCCCTGCACACAGGTGCAGGTGAAGACGCCTGTAGAGAAAACCGCTGGCTTCAATCCTGCAGGTCTAGGGGAACAGCAGAGTTGCCTGAAGTACCCCCAAGAGCGACTCACTGAGCCCAAGTCCCCAGGCATCCTGCACCCCCGCACCAGAGCCTTCCCGCGCCCCAGACAGCCCTCTGTCTCTCACACTCACACTCACACATGGAACAGGGTCAGCTCCAGGCAGCCCAGGGCTGCTTAAACATAGACTTCAGGACAGCCATTCCCATTGCGTAGATGGGAAAAATGAGGCTCAGGAAGGTTGAGGGTCTTTCCACCAGGGGTGGCAGAACCAGGCTGGGGTCTCCAAACACTAATCTCCCACCCTCTCCCGACAACCCGGCTCCCACAAATGCCACTTCCAAAGTCCAGCCACCTCCATGCAGGGCTTTGCAGCAGGGGTGGGGCAAGGCAGATGCAGCCCCACCTCTGGCAACCTGGCAAGGGCCCAGTCATAGTCACTGTTTGGGGACCCTCTGGGGACCAGAGTGCATCTGCCCCGAATGGAAAGTGGCAGCTGTTGGCCTTGTGGGGGTAGAGGGCGGGACCAGGGGCTTGGGCTCACTGTGACCGTGGACACAGCCCTCCTACTCAGACCTGACTCCCAGGGAACAGTTTCTAAGGGCCTCTCCAAATCCCCATGTCCCCTGGGCCTGACCTGGGCTGGGCAGTGGGGAGATGGGCCAGGACCCACCCTCTCAAATGCAACCTTGACTGACGACTCAGGAGGCCACAGAGGCCCTGCCCTGCAGAGGGCCCTGGCCGTCACGGGTCCTTCCTACAGAGCTGGTCAGCCAAGCACCACCCAGACCCCATCACGAACCAAGTGGCCTTGGACATGCCTTCAAACCAAGGCAGACCCCACACGCACACTTCCCATGCTGAACTCAATGAGGAAGCTGTGGATGTCTCTGCCACAGGCCAGGCGTCTCCAAGGGCAGGGACCTGT
>RJWJ010022508.1:0-26296 GCA_004363605.1 Indri indri | reverse complement strand
AGAACATCAGAATGTGACCTAGTTTGGAAATAGGGTCTTTGTAGATGTAAAATTTGCAGATTTTTGAGAGGAAACCATCCTGGGCTGAGGAAGTCAATGACTGGTGTCTCTCGAACGGAAAGGAGGAGATGTGGACACACACAGGGGAGGCGGACATGTGAAGACCAAGGCAGAGATGTGTTGTCCTTCCCAAGCCAAGATACACCAGGAGCTGCCAGCAGCTGTGCGAGGTGAGGAAGGATCCTCCCCCAGAACATTCCCTGGGAGCCCAGAATGCTGGCCTCCAGAACGATGTGACGATACATGTGTGTTGTTTTAATCCTCCTGCTTTGTGGGAATTTGCTACGGCAGCCTGGGAAACGACAACACCTCACTAGAAGGCCCCCTGTGTTGTTCACTGCTGGTGCTTAGTGTCCTGGGTGCTCAGGACAGTGTCTCATGCATACTAGATGCGCAATAAATATCTGTTAAATGCATGGAAGCTTAAACTTTCCAGGTGGAGCAGTCTCTATAACTCAAGGGGGCCCTGAGTTCCATCGTCTTTCATACATACATCAATTGTCACTGTAGTTCCATCTGGCCATGTGTTCTAGGCTCTCCTCTCTCTCCCACTGCCATGAGGGATAATGTCACTTTTTTCTTTCTCTTCCCTTTTGCTACAGTGGTGGACAGAGGCTTGGGACTCAGAGCTAAGCCTAGAGTTGAATCCTGGCTCCACTACTTGTATAGCCTGTGGTAGGCAGGATAATGGCTTCCCAAAATGTCCCCGTCCTAATCCCTGAGATCTGTGACTATGTTAACTTACATGGTGTCTTAGTCTGTTTTGTGTTGCTATAACAGAATACCGCAGACTGGGTAATCTATAAAGAAAAGAAATTTATTTCTTACGGTTTTGGAGGTTGGTTAGGTCCAAGGTCTAGGGGCCTGCATCTGGTGCAGACATTCTCCCTGTGTTGTTTCATAGCAGAAGGGCAAGACGGCATGAGAGATTGGGGGGGCGGGGAGAAGGGGGAGGGAGAGAGACAGAGACAGAGAGGCCAAACTCATCCTTTTATGAGAAACCCACTCCTGCAATAACTAATCCACTGTGATAACAGCAATAATCCACTCACAAGGACAGAGCCCTCAGGACTTAATCACCTCTTAAAGGTGCCACCTCTCAGCACTGTTTCATTGGAGATTAAGTTTCCAACACATGAACTTTGGGGGACACACTGAAACCATAGCACATAGCGAAAGGGACTTTGCAGATGTGATTAAGTTAAGGATCTTAAAACGGGGGATTATTTTGGATGATCCATGTGGGCCCAGTGTAGCCACAAGGGTCCTCACAAGAGGAGGCGGGAGAGTCAGAGCCAGGGAAGATGAGAGGACAGCACAGAGTTCAGGACCAGGGAGATCTGAAGATGCCACACTGCTGGCTTTGAAGACTCAGCAAGGGACTGAGAGCCAAGGAATGCACGCAGCCTCGAGAAGCTGGAAAAGGCAAAGAAACAGACTCTCCCTACAGCCTCCAGAAAGAACCCAGCCCTGTCTACACCTTGATTGCAGCCCAGTGCAACCCATTTCTGCCTTGTGACCTCCAGAACTGGAAGATAATAGATTCGTGTTGTTTTAAGCCACTACGTTTGTGGTTGTTTGTCACAGCAGCAGTAGGAAACCACATACAACCTGAGCCTGTTTTCTTATCTATAACGTGGGGATTGGAACAGCACTTACTTCATGGAGTGCCAGGGGGACCTCACATAGCATGGCAGGGACCGTGCGGCGCAGTGTCTGGTGTGTGATGAGCATGTTCTTCTCCGTCCGTGCAGCCTGTTCCCCGGCCAGGGTTCCCGTGGAAGGGGCACGGCAACTGGCTTTGGGAGGATGAGCGGACACACCTTGCTGGGCTTTTCTGCTGCAGAGCTCTCCGTGGCCCTCTCTGCAGCGTGGAGCCCACCTCTCGTGATGGCACAACAGAAGCATGTGGCCACGAGCGACTGGATGCATCCTGGATCGTCTTGGTCAAGGTTTAGGGCAATAACACCCCTGGTGGGGAGGGTCCCCTTAGGGCAAATGATTGGCCCTGGGGGGCTTGAGGAAGCAGTGTCACTTGGAGGAGAGACCTCAAGACAGGAAAGCAAGGCCAGGCAAGGAACTGGGGTACGCCCACAAGCAAACCATTCCACTCTTCTGGTTTGTTACTCTGGTGTCTTGGGGACAAATATGTTTAGAATTCAGATTTCAGTTTTCTCTCCTGTGCTAAAAATCCCCTTCTGTTACTCCCAACCCTTCAGAAAGTCTGATAGGGAGGTGGCCACAGAGCCCTGCTGGGAGGCCGAGTTGAGAAACGATCTCTTTCACAATCTTGTGTGTGGAACAGCCTAACGGCAGCTGAAGACCTAAAAACAGCTACCAGGGGCTGCCTGAAGGTCTTCCAACTGTCGACATGGAAGAAACATGTAGAAGAACATGGGCGAATGTTAAATTTATACAAATAATCCAGGGGAGCGTGCAGATGCTTTATAACAAGCATGCTGGGGCTTTGTCTCCCCCCGTACGTGCCCTGTGCAGGTGGAGCATGAAGGCACGGGGCGATAAAGGCAGGTGTGGCCTTTCCTGCGTGGCCCATTTTCTGAAGAGGACCCAGCCCTGATTCCATTATGTGACTGAGACCAAGGCAAGTGGAGCCCCATGGCGGTGTTGGGAGAGGCGAGGAGGTACCTGAAATTTGGAGAAATAGCCCCCAAGTAGATGACTCAGGAAGAGACGTGCAATGAACTCCCTCTTTACAAAACACACCAGAGGAAAGCGGCCCTGGGAGGGTGGTGGCGTGGGAGGTCGGGAGAGCTGACATCTTCCACACTGCCATCAGGATAATCTTTTTAAAACACAGATACGACTGTGGCAGTCCTCTGCTTAAAACCCTTAATGAGTTCCCAGCACCCACTAATGAAGTCCACAGGCAGAGCCCAGCCAGGACCTCCACCCACTTCCTGCCTGCTGGAGCCAGCGTCCCCGCGACAGAACTCAATCCGCCAGTCCCAGGACAGACCGCTCACCCTGCTGGCTCTTCCGCCTGCAACGCCTGCCACCCGCTCTTCCCCTGGTGAAAGTCGGTGCAGGCTTCCAGGCCACCTCCTCTCTGATGCCTTTCCCAACCTCGGGGACAACCAACGGCTCCCTCCTCGGGCTTCCACTGTGACAACAGCTGACATTACTTTTGTGCTTACCATGAGCCAGACACCGGGCCTAGGACCACGTACATTAACTGATTTAATCCTCTCAGCGACCCTCTGGGCAGGTACTATGATGAACCCTGCTTTACAGAAGAGGAGATTTAGCACAGAGAAGATAAGAAACTAGCAGGTCACAGAGAAGCCCAGATTCGATCCCAAGCAAGTTGTGTTTGGGACCTTTACTCTCTCCTCCTCAGCCGTCCTGCTCATGGTGCCAGCGTGGAAGTCAGCCCCCTGCATTTCCCGTGTGGCCCAAACAGGCCACTCCTCCTAATCCCCTACTCCGTAAATGGCGCCTCTGTCCATCTGGTCACCCCAGCCAGACACCTGCACTCCTTCCCCTGTAACCTCAACGCCGAATTCACTGCAATAACTCACCCCGCTGCACGCTCTGAGACTCAGCGCTGGCATCTCTCGGAAGCCCTTCCCCATCTCACGCGGGTGCCCATCCCTTGGGGTCCAGCCTAGTGCCTCATCCCGTGCCTGGGACACAGGAGGGACCCAGGACGTGGGTACGTACCCTTCTTTGTTTTCTTTGTGAAGACTTAGATCAAAGGAGAAAGAATACATCTTCCGGAAAAACAGTGGCCACCTTGATATTTTATTTTTCATTTTATGGCCCTATTTTTAGTGTGTCAGACTCGAAGGGGAATCCAATTAATCACCGAGTCCTGTCAATTCTATCTTCCATTAGCTCTCTAATCCACCCACTTCTTTCCATCACTGCTCCTAGGACTGTGACTCAGTCCCCAGCCTCTCGCTGGGTACAGCCACCTGCTGCCTGATCTGCCGGCCTCCAGTGGGGTCCCCCCCTCCAGTACTCCCTGCATCCCAGGGTGCTTGTTCTAAAACACTCATCTGATCTGCTCACGCTTCTAATTAAAGCCTTGCAATGGCTCCCAAAGTCCTTCAACAATGTCCCAATTCTTTAAAGTGGCCTGCAAGACCCTTCATCTGGCCCCGCCTACCTTGCCCTCTCATCGTCCAACAGTCCTCGGCTGTAGTGTGTGTTCGTCCAGACTGAGTGCAGGCAGCCTCTGCTACAGCTCCTGGCCTTTGCACGGCCTGTTCCCTCAGCCAGCTTCCCCTGCCTCCCCTTGACCTCACCGACACCTGCCTACACTTCAGGTTCAGCACAGATACCCCTTCCTCCAGGAAGCCTTCCCTGACTTTTTAAGTTTGGGTTAGATTTTATGTGGCCCCCTGAAATCCTACACTTCCTCTATGCTAGCCCTTATTACAGTCTGTTTCATTCTTCTCCTTTACTTATTGATAGATTAGATTATTATTCCCAACTCTTCAATCCCTCCTGTACTAGAATTACACATCTGCACGACCCTTTGCCGTGTGCCTCTGCAGTGTCTCCTGCGAGAGCAGGTGGAGTGTAATTCCCTACTTCATGGATGCTGGGCTTGGCTATGCAGCGTGCTTTATCTGCGGAATGTCAGTAAACGCGATGTGAGCAGAGGCCTTGAATGGACTGCCTAGTTTAGTGTGGTCTCGCGTGCTTCTGCTGTCTGCCTTAAGAAGAACATGCAGAGAATGACAGACATGAGAAACAGACCTGAACTCAACCTGCAGCTGGACACTGACCCTGCCCTCCTTCCTGCAGCAGACAGGAAGATCCATGAGCGAGGAAGATAAATGTAAGTAAATCCTTGTTCTTGTAAGCCAGTGAAAATTTGGAGCTGTTTGTTAGGCAGCATTAGTGGAGCAGAAACTGATACACTTATCTACGGCCTCACTAGATTGAAAGCTCCATGCAGTCAAGAAAGAACTGTACCCCAAACACTGAACACAGGGCTTAGCATGTTGTAGGTGCTTAAAAAGTATTTGTGATAGGATATATGATTGAATGAATGAATGTCTCCCATTGGCAGGTCTGCCTCTCTAGCTAGCATGAGAGTTCTTTAAAGCCAAGAGTGGCATCCAATTTCTCTCAATACCACCTAGCTATCTCACGTCCCGCATTGGGCTCTTGGTAGGTATTCAATAAATACTTGTTAAAATCAAGTAAGCTGGATTTTGTGGGCTGCCTTGGAAATCAACCCTTAATTTATGACATTGTTTCTATGGGAAAATGCATTTGTCATGCCAAACAAACTTGCAAATGAACTTTTGGAACCTCACCCGTTCATTGGTTCAGGATTGCCAGTTTTGTGGAAATCCGTAACTGAACACATGTGCAATGCTTTGCAATATGGGAGAAACTGAGAAACCGCTTCCAAACCCAAGATATTCAGCCTGCAAAAATTCCTTTCCCACCCACGCAGACAAATTCAGCACAGGTTGGATTTGAGGCTCCAACAATAAAATACTAGACTTTTTAGAGCTCATTGTTTATCTAATTGCTTTTTATCTGCTTATGCTGCATGCCTATTCTTAACACCAGATCAAAAGGAGTTAAGATAGTTTCCTTGCCTCCCCCCGACCACCAAAATCTACTCTCTAGACACGTATGCAAGAAAACTCAACCTTCTCAACAGAGAAAATAAATTATTTTTCTAAATAAATCTGTGACATTTAAAATAAACATAGTGGGATGCTCTGCAGTTATAAGAAAACATCCCCCTTTAGAATTCCTAATTTTGAATGGTACTGGGAGCTTACCATGAGTCACAGATCTGAGGCTCAGTTTCATTCCATCTCAGGCTGGACCACTCCAGTTTGAAACCAAGTGATCTGACATGGTGGTGGGGTCCATCACTGCACGACTCCAGAATGTCTTGTGATACTTAAGACACCAGTCTCCACCTGCCATTGGTAGAGTTTACCCATCACTCAATCTACCTCATTTATTTTACTTGTGTTTTTTGAGTACTTTTCAATAAAGGGAGAGGTAGAGAAATAAAGTCATTTCAGAGAGTGATGGGCCATGAAGAAAAGAAAACTGTAATGTCACTGTGAGTGAGGGGAAGCGACTGAAGACTGGGTGGTCAGGTGGAGAGAGATGTGTGTTCTAGGACTAGATGATCAAGAAAGAGCCAGCCCTGAAAAGACCTGGGGAAGAATATTCTAGAAGGAGGAAACAGCAAGTGCAAAGGCCCTGGGGCAGGAACATGCTTGGCGTATTCTTGAGTCAAGGTGGTTGGGGGAGAGTAAACAAGGGAGGGAGAGGCAGGAGAGGTCAGAGATGTACTAAAGGGCAGATCACGTGGAGCTCAGCCACATGCCCTGGCAGTGAGGGAGTCAGACTGAATTGTAAGACAGAAAGCCAGTGGAGGTTATTAAGGGGAGTGGTATAATCTGATTTAGATTTTAAAAGGATCACTCTTCTTGGAACACGTTGGGGCACGGGTGAGGGGGCAAGAGCAGAAGCAGGTGGCAGGCTTCTATTTCTGGACAATAAAACTCACAGCCAGTGGTCAACACAGGCCCTGATGTGCTCAGCCTCTTCTCTGATGGCCCCTCTCTCCCTTCTTGATGTATTTTCTGGCAAAGCCCCCAAACCGGCCACATCTAACTTCCCCTGACTCTATGACTACATCACCAGAGCTGGAGGTGGTTTGAAAAAGCAAAACCACGCTCACTGCTCTCACTTCAAAGGCAAGACCACCAAACTCAAGTGGGCCCCAATGCTGCCTGGCGACCATTCTGTAGTTCCCTCCTCTGTCCTCTTTCCTGGTCTTCTAGTCCACTCCTGCTGTCTCTTCTCTTCCCCCACTCTCACTAGTTGTAAGTCACCGACGTGACGTGAGCAGCATGGAAAGACACAGCACAGGCTGCCGCCGCCTCCCTGCGCCTGCGCCCAGACTCTTCGCTTTCCTCCCATCACCAAGGATGACCTGCCTGAGCTCCTGTCTGAGGCTGGCCCCCCTGCTGGTGTACCAGGTCATATCTGCTTTCATCTACTGAAAGACGACACTCCACGACTCTCTCTTCTCTCCTCCGCATCATCAATTTCTCCCTCTCTACTGGAATTTCCCAATGGCCTGGAAATGCACCGTTATTTTGTGCATTTTCAAAAGACAAAAGTCTTTGGACTCTACTTTCTCCTTCAATGTGGGCTCCATTTTTTGGCTGCCTTTCTCAGGAAGGCTCCCCTAAGGAGTCGTCCCTGATCACTGTCTTATCTTCACACTGTCTCTTGTGGCTTTAGCACCACTCCTAACAATGGCCTTTGTCATGACCGCCAGGCACCACCTGCTAAATCCAAGGGACCAATTCTCTTCTCCCGTTTGGCCTCTCGGCAGGATCCGGCGCAGTGGATGGCTTCCCCCTCCTGTCTCCCCTTGGCTTCCAGGGAGACCACCCTCCCCGGGTCTTCCTCTTCCCTTTCTGGCTGCTTCCTCCTCACTTCCCTTTCTGTTTCTCCTCCTTCTCCCGACCCCTAAACCTTGCAGCACCTCAATGCTTAGTTCTCAAACTTCTCTCCTCAACCTATACTCCCTCCCTCATCTGATCTTAACGCTTCTTTAAGGACTGTCCAGATACTACCAGCTCCCAAATTCATGTCACCAGTTCCTCTCCCATGAACTCCAGAGCTGAGCTTGTCAACACGGGAGCCAGTAGCCCCCTGTGGCTGTTTAATCACCACCATCACCACCCCTCTCGAGTGCACTCTGCATGTAGCCCTACAATACCGACGGGGACTCGAAAAGATTACGGCGGGACTGCTTAGTGAGCGTGCAACAATAAAATGCCGTTCTCGATCAGTTAATGTCCTAAACTCCAGTCTCGGCCAAGCGACGGGAAGAGAACGTTCCTACCCAATTATAATTATTCATGAGAATTCTCTTGGCCCTTGCTTCGTTTGTCAGCCAGTGACTCGGACGGAAGCAGCCGGGTAAGGAAGCGCAGCAAAAGGCAAAGGCAATTACTGGTCTTGCTGCAGCTGGGATTGTGACTTCTTCCCTGAACTCTTCATTAATTCCATCCCCATATTTTTAGTGTGTTTCCTGAACCTCTGGCTTCTATTGTATGTCCCCCTCTCCCTCCGTTTCTCTCGGCTTCCTCCCCCGTCAGCTCCCCAATTCTCTCTCTTTTCTGTCCCCAAACTGTCCCCTTGTTCAGCCTTCAGCCTCTCTCCACCTGCTCTGCTCTTTCTCATCCCTTTCACCTTTAAAAATCGAAAGCACCCAACTGACAGACACCGTTGTGGTTTTTTTTCCCCCCTTTCCTGCCTGAGCTGCAGCTACGGCTCTCTCCTCCTTTGCTTCTCCAGCAAGAGCCTGAGTACTGGGTTGCCATGGCAACGGCGAATCCAACCAGGCTGGTCCCAGCGACGCTAGGAACTGCCATGGTGAGGAAGCCGCCGCAAGTCGCCCCAGAGCCTAGCTGGGTCGTGAACATCGTAATTCAAGACCAGGCTGGGCAGATTCTGCCCGGAGACTGAGATTGTACATCAGGCCCGCAGCTGTACGGCGCGTTAGGAGACGGCGCCATCGATAATAAGGCTTCCAGGGAGCGAACAGAATACATGACATGATGGGGATGCATTTGAAAGTGTTCAAACATCTCTATTCTTTCATCGTCTCTGAGGGCGATGCTTTTGCCTCTCTCCTAAATCTCAGGGAACTCTGCAGAAAGTAAAAGCAAATCTCCCTGCTTTCTCGCCCAGGCTCCTCGATGCTGCACGCCTGTTCCCTCCCGCCCCCAGGCAGGGGAGCCCCGAGTCCCCGGTCAAATGCTTTAGCAGCACTGACCTGGCTGGAAACATTTTCGAGAATTCATTAGGATTACACAATGAGATTTTAGTCGTCGAAGAGATCAGTTCCCCCAGGTGGTTGGAATGGATCGTTAAAGTAGGGCAACAAGTGTTCTGCCGAATGACACTTTTTTGAAAACGTGAGCTGGTGAGAAAGAATTCAGGAAATACCTTTGCTGTGAATGGCACCAACCGCAGTGAGGGTCTGTTGCTGTTAAACACGCCGAACAGGATCTATGTTTATTGCAGTTTGCAACACGAATTCTCCTCACCTAAAAATAAAGATGACAGCAGTTCCGATGGAATTATAAGCAACGCCAGAAAAACGACAGCACCTTATCTGATGAAGGGACCACCAGGAGCATGTTTATCAACTTGAACTGTGAGTGGCATCGGGCAGTGGGTCTCAAGTTCTCGGATATGAAGCAGTCGTATCTGAATCACCCCGGGGGCTTTTGAAAGTACATATTCCCAGACCGCTGCCGCAGAGACTCTCGCTAAGTCTGGTGGCGGGGCCCAGGAATCTGTATTTGAAGAGCTCTCTCAAGTGAGTCTGATGTGCAGCGGGGTTTCGGATCTGCTAGTGATTTCCACAGGGATCGTGGAATCGGGTCACCTGGTTTTCACACAGAGACAGTGTGTGGCCAGTGGCATTTTGGAAATGAGCATTTGGGAATAGCAAAGGCTCTGCCCCGGGAGTGCCAGCGGGAGGTTGGCACTGCATGTGGAAATGAGGACCAGGGACGGGGCCCTCCCACACCCGTCGGGGCAGCACCATCACCTCGGCTCCTGGCTCACTTCTTCCATTTTCAACACCCTTCCACTGGTGTTGAAAGGACAGAAACGGGGAGTATTTAAATCACTTCTCTGCCCCTGGAGCTGCGCCTTCCAGCTGTCAGGAAACGGCCGCCAGAGAGCGGGCACCCGTGCTGGGGAGGCCCAGGCCTCTGAGGCAGCCAGGCAGCCTCCCAGCAGGGCAGGGGGAGGCAGGGAGAACCTGTCTGTCTCAAGGCGCATTTTCTGCAGGCAAAATCACACAGCAGGTAGTAAGGAAACCTGTGGAACTCATTATGCCAGGAAGTTGTACATGCTAGAAAGTTAGAGAGCCGGAGAGTTCCAGAAGGGGCTTGTGAGAAAAACAGGGCATATGCTAAGGAAGATCCTTCAGTTGGAAGTTGACTTACAGGAGGACAACCACGCCCTTTCATTTCAGCCCACCTCAGGGCTGCTGCCAGATGCAGCCGGCAGACCCAGGTCTGAGCCAGAGTTCAGCAGAATGTGGATAGTTCCTTGCCGCTCACAAAACATCTTTTTAATTCTGAGGGATTTCGGTAAGTGTCATGTATTCTCTCTAACCTTGCTTCCTCATCTGTGAAATGGTGAGGGTGCCACCGACTTCATGGGGTTATTTCAAACATTGTCTGACACTTACTAAACGCGGGATAAATATTGGCTATTGCTGTTATGGGAGAAGAGGGCTCCACAGTCCAATAAATGTAAAACTTTAGGCTGAAAAAGCTACATAGGTTTCCTGAGCACCAGGCTTCTGAGAGCCTTGAAGAGGCTGAGCCCCTTGTGCTGCAGGAGGGGTAGAGGGGATCCAAGCTGGTCATGGGACCACTTTTGCTCAGAATAGTCAGTGGAATGTGAGCCCCCAGAACATTCTTTGAGAACTACTGGTCAATGTATTTAAACAAACATAACCACGTAGAAGAGAGGACACTATAAATACTACATTGGACCTGCTCTCTAATTTAATAACCTACTATAGTGACTGTTCCGCATCAATGCATGCATCTCCATGGGATTATTTTTAAATGTCACATACTATACCATTTTATAGATAACCCATGGCTTATTAGTTTGGCTGCTACTATCTCCCCAACAATCTAGGAAAGAATCTTCCTTGGGTTTTGCCTCTCTAGGGGTGACATTGGCTCAACCAGAGTAAGCTACTAGGATCTCTGGCAGTAATCCTAAATGAAAGACAGGAATAACCAGCTCTGATGCCCTTTCGAAAACTCTCCCCAGGACTTCAGGTTTTGAATGATCAGAGACTAGAACTCTTTGCCTTCCAGATAGTGAGGACCTATCAACTGGTGGCTTTCATGGCGGTTCCCAGCTAGAGTCCTGGGTTCTGGGGTTCTGTTTCTATCCACGAGGGAAGTATTGGGGGCTCAGGAGTTGTTTGCAATATTTCAAAAAGCTGAATGGAAAAACATGCACAGATTAAGCAAAACTTCAAGTATCTACTCTATGGGCTGGAATTTTATCAGCTCCATGTGGTAACAGAGTCATTATTCTGACTGGCAGTTTTGAGATGCCCTTGATAAATAAATCCCGGGAATGGGAATTGTTATTTAATATGTGCGGTTTGTTAAGTAGATAAAAATCTTTCACATATGGAATCCCCAGGGAAGAAACAGAATGAATGAATGAAGAATGGAATGGAAGGATGAATGGTGATGTATGTTGGCATAGCAGAGCCTGTATGGTGAAGAACTGGTTTACAAGCTGGGGGAGATACAGACGTGACCATCTCAATGTGGTTGTTTTGGTATAACTGACTTTTCAATGTACAAAGAGCAATATGGCCTTTTTAAGACCACCAGGAACTACAAAGTGTTTGCAGGCCTACTCTGTGATTCGAAAAGCACATGTAGAGTGCTGTCATTGCTCTTCTCCTTAGAATTACTGAAAGGAGAAGAGTGGAAAATGGGGGTGGCCTGAGGGTATCTGTGATATCCCTTACATAATTATGCAAGTCTCAGTGATCTTCTTTGCACTTTGTATGTTCACATGGCTATGGGTCAAAACTACAGAGCCAGAGAATGTCCTGTTTATAGTTTTCACAAATTTGGGATTTGATCTCATTTATCACATGCTTTGGGATTGGGATGGAGTTTTTGTCCTAGCCCTGCAAAGACTAGCATACATACATACATATATGTATGTATATGTGTATAGACATGTCCTTGAGTGAGTTATTTAACCTCTCCAAGTCTTAGAGCTTATTCACATATAAAACAAGGGTAACTCTGTCTCATGAAATTATTAACACATTTCACCAACATTGTTTATTACTTATACATGTGTATGTATGTGTGTGTACACAACTCCGTGCATCTAGACAGAGACCACGCAAAGAACAGTGACTAGTACATAGTCAGTAGGGACTCAATAAAAATTAGTTTTCTTTCCCCTTCTCTTGAAAGCAGTTTATAAGGATGAAGAAAATGTAAAACATTTATTATTTTTATTTTAGTAAGCAGAAACAAGAAGAACTAAAACAGCCAGATAAATTAAGAGAGGGAGGAGGGCAAGTGGCATATATTTCATGGTTCATGAATGTGTATGAGACTGTGGCCCGATATTAACCCCAAATTCCAAAGCCAGCCCCACTGGGTATATTCATAAATGCATCTCGCTATTCAGGACCCACACGATAAATGTGTAAATTCAGTTACCTTGCTGATTATGCGCCCATTTGCAAGCACGCCCTCCTCCTAAAAACTTGGGACTGGAAATATAGCCAATAATAAAATTGCCTAAATAGGTAATATTTCTTGCTTACTTACTGACAGTGAGTAAGGTTTTAATTCCCTGCCTGTGAACCACTGAGGATCTTCTCGAAGCCTGCAGCAGTGTTTAAACTCACTAGTTTAAAGTAAAAGCTTTTCTACTAGATAATGACATCAATTAAATAATTTTTATTCATAAGTCAAAAGCAATGACTAGTATTTCTACCTACCTCTTTCCCGGCTGTCAGGTAGATGTAGATATTCTTCACGGGATCAGGCACGAGTTTGTAGAAAACAGGTGTTTCCTCTTTAATTTCATAGATAACCTCTGGACAATTTGAAGTCAAATTCTCATCAAGTATGACCTATTTTTTTTTTTTCAAAAAGAGAAATACGATTTCTATTCAATACTTTGAATAGCAAGGTGGCGAAACTTGTAGCTTAATCCTCCTAAAGCTACATCTTTTCTTACTACAAATACCGGCTAAGGTACCATGTTCCTTAAATCCTCCTCTCACTTGGCCTTCAACACGGCTAGTAATAACCAGCACAGTGTTTCTTCTTTTGTAGAGGACAAAGTCACCAGAAACAAACTAACAAACAAAAGAAAGCCACTCTTCAACGCCAGGGGAAGCCTGTTGCCCACAGTTTCTGACCATGTCTGGCCCTATCAGAAGCCACAAGTGACAGCTTCATTAATATTGTGCCAAGACTGACTCGCAACTAAAGGAAGCAGCTCCTACGTATATTTGGATGGGTTACTCTGATAGTCATGCATTTTAAAGTAACCCAGATAACTTGACAAGTAGGTGTGTGTTTATATATAAAATATAAGCAAGGGTGACTCAGTACTCAGTGGCTTTGAAATTGGATATACTTGAGCTTTACTCATCTTCAGTCAACAAGTATCTACTGAACACCCGTCGTGTATCAGGCACTGTTCCAGGTGTCTGGGAAATGGCAGTGAACACAATGGGGAGGAGATAGGTCCTGCCCTCATACAACTTACATTCGTGTGTGTGTGTGTGTGTGTGTGTGTGTGTAGGGGAGTGATAGCAGACAATTAATAATTAAAAAAGTAAATTATAAAATAGAAGGTGATAAGTGATATAGGTCAAAGTACAGTGGGGTAAGGGGACGGAGAATGTATGCTCAGGGTAAGTCTCACCGAGGAGGTGACATTTAATTGGACTTGCGGGAGGTGAAGGAGTGAGTCATTTTGATACCTGGATGAAGCAAGTTCTTGGAAGAGGCCCCACCAGTGCGAAGACCCTAAATGGGAGGCGGCCAGTGCGGCCTGAGTGGAGTTAGGTAGAGAGGAGTGGGCAGTGGGGTAGGGAAGGAATAATAGCGGGTCTCACAGGCCTGTGTAAAGATCCTGCCTTTTACTCTAGAGGAGAGAGAGGAAGCCATTGCAGGGCTTTGAGCCAAGGAGTGACAGGGCGTGGTGGGGCAGGGTTTGAAGCGTGGCTATGGAGACCCAGTGGGAGACTATTACCATACTCTCAGAGAAATATTAATATAATGGTGGCTTGGGCTTGGGTTTGCATGCTGGCTCTACCCTTTAAGAAGGTGTGCTACGTTGAGCTAGTAACTTCATTAACCTCCATGGACCCCAATTTCCTTACCCCTAACATGGGGTTAATAATGCCTTCCTTATTATATACAGGTTTTGTAAAAATCAAGTAAGAATTGTGAAAGATGCTCAGCATATAATCAATACTCAATAGATAATAATCTATCACTAGATTGCAAGCTCCTTTTGGGTAGGGACCATGTCTTAGTCATCTTTATACCTGTCCCCTCACCCAAGATAATACAATACCTTGAAAAGTGAAGGTGATCGACATTTTGTCAAGTTGAACTCATCTAGATACATAATCTACATTCAGTGACATTGGGCGCATGGTTTGGAAAGAAAAAAAATTGGCACCTGAGATCCTTTTCAGACTAAGTCTACTTTCATGCATCCACTGTACCCACATATTCCGGGGGCAGTTAGGTATGTGCTGTTTAGCCAAAGGCTCCTTATCAATGGGGCACACAGAGCATCTCCCTGCATTCACCCCCTTTTCTGGCTTTTTCCCTATGATCAATGACTTTCTTCCACCATCTGCTTGGGTCAACTCCCAGGTGGATCAGTGTAAATAGTGACTCACTCAGAGCCCCTGGACTGTTTACCAAACTCAGTAGCAGCTTTGTAAAAGTCAATCTCACTAACCAAATATATCGAATATGACTTTCGAAAAGCTCTTCTTTAAACAGAAGCAGTTAGGTCTGAAGGGAGGTGGGAAAGGTCTTCGCCTCAAGTCACTGTAAAATGACTCTATAGCAGTGCCACCCAACATGGTAGCCACCAGGCACATCAGGCTATTTAAACTTAAAGTCAGCTGCTTGGCTGCAGTAGCCACATCTCAAGCGCTCACTAGCCATCTGTGCCGTAGGCTGCCATTCTGGATAGAGCAGATATGGCACATTCCTGTCATCACAGAAAGTTCTATTGGACAGTTTCCTGCCCTACAGGAAACTGTCAGTGGACAAAGCCAAGGGGCAAACAGGGTAAGCACTGGCCAAGGTGTGGAACAATTTTAAAAACAATTTTCTTGGTTCTTTGGAGTTTTGAATAATGTCAATGTATTACCTTAAAAAAATGAACACATACAAATTAAATTTAAAAATGTTTGAGGGTGAGTGGGTCAAACTGTTTTTCTTTTTGCTAGATTTGCAAGAGTGATCTCCATAACCCTGATAAGACAAGAGCAAGTTTTAATTTTCATCATATGGGTCCCAACTGTGCTACACAGAGGGGTTGGGGATCTCTGCTTCTGTCATCCCCAGAGTCTCATCTCTCTCAGATGAGTACAGGACAGGTTTTTAATAATATCATCTCCCACCCCACAGAGCCCGAGCCCCAGCCCCAGCCCAGCCTGGCCCACAGGCACCAGTAGAACACGTGGACTTTCTAATTGCAAAGTCCATGAGAACGTCAACACAGAGAAGAAAGCCAACAAGACTGGAGCAAGGGAAACGTTCCTTCCTCAGCTCAGTTTAGGTGGGCAGCCTCGGAAAAAGAACATGATCAGTGAAGCGATGCAGGAAGTAGCAGTGAGTCACAGGAACCCAAAATGGGTTGAATTTTGCATAAGAGAAATCTCATCCAATTCACACACACTCCTTGGGCACGACGTGGATTTTTATCTATTGCTTCCAGGATACGACCTTAATATAGATCTAATCTGAAGTCAATCTGCCCCTCTTCTATGCATAGCCTTATATACTCCTTCATCCTTTGAGTCTGAAACATCACCTCCTCTGAGAAGCTCTCCCTGATTGCCTGTCTACTGTACCCCCTCCGCCCCCCACCACTCTCCACCCATCACTCTGTTTTCTTCATGGCACTTTTCACTATCTGAAGTGTCTTTATCACTGATTAATCCATTTACTTGTTTTCTGTCTTTTTCTTCCCACCAGGAGAACAGGGGCATTGTCTGTTTTGTTCACCTTTGTATATTCGGCACCCAGATCAGTGCTTGGCACATAAAAGGTGCCCAATAAATATTTATTAAATGAAAAACGACTCCATTAGCATTCAAGATTTTATAGGGCTCTTCAGCTTTTTCCAGCTGAAGGCTGTGTAGAAAACAAATTTTCCCTGATGGAGAATTTCAGTTTGTGTCAACATATTGTTTCTGTTGACATCTTCCTGAAGCCTCATGGTAGACTATTAACTAGCCTTGGGATTTCTGCTGCATACAAAAACTCCCAACCACGCTGCTGAAATTAACCGAGTGGAGGTTTCCGCACCATGCAATTGCAGGACAGGTTCAATACCACCCACAGAAAGGATACCACGGTGAGGAAAATGAGGGGGGAGAAAAATTAAACAAAAGGCTATTTCTTTTTTTCTTCATGATTACCATGAAATGGAAAAGCCACAGGTGTTCAAAAAGCTAAAATATTTTATGCCAAATTTCTTTTTGTTTTTCAATGCTTCACTCTGTGGGGCTAACCTGCTGAAGGGCAAACAAGTCAATCCTCTCATTTATTTATTTATTTTCCATAAACAGGTGCTGAGAAATGCTGGGCAGGAGACTTAACACACACACATGCACACACATGCACACGCACACACACGGACACGTGCACACACACCAACAGACACGCACACACACATGCACACATGCGCACACACCTACACACGCATGCACACACACCTACACACATGCACACACAGGCACACACACGGACATGTACACACACCTATAGATATGCACATATGCACACATGCCTACACATGCACACACATGCAAGCACACACATGGACATGTACACACACCTACAGACATGCACACACACCTACACATGCACACACACCTACACATGCACACATGCACACACACGGATACATGCACACACACCTACAGACATGCACATATACACACGCACACACGCATGCACGCACACACATGCACACACACATAGGAGAAAGCAAGGTAATTATCTAACAGTGTAATGTGCCTCCATAGTTAGGAGTAACAAAGATGAAATGTAAAGATGAAGGCAAATTTCTATTTTGTTTCCAATCTACTTATTTCAGTGTAAGTAGTAAGAGAAGCATACGGCCTGAACCACAAGTTCTAGACTTGCGGATTATGTGGGAGTCAAAGTTCCAAGTTGCAGAGTCCAGGCAAACTCACAGACTGGAATGAATGAGGTGAGGGAGCACTTGAAGTAGGCTTCACGTGACACTATGAACAGCCAATCCTGAAACCCACTGCCGAGTTTTGACACTTCCTGCTGTTTTTATTGGTCCACCACCTCAGCTCAGTTGTCTCCACCCCCCACTTCTGGCCCCAGGTCCTGTCCTGGTTCCCCAAGGCCTCCTTTTTCTCATTGGAACTTTCTATGGGAATATAGGTAGAGTTTGTCTTCATAAAAGATTATTTTTTGGTTTTCTCTTATGTACACTCAAAAACTTTAATCACCAGAGTCAAGGCAGACTCTTCGGATAGTACATAGTTTGGCTTTTGTTTGAATTCAGGAAGAACTTTCTGGAACTGGTTTAATTTTGCTTCATGACTTAGATAAATGACCTCCATTAGTGGGAGTACAGTTCTGGGGGCCACATAGGCAGCCAGTCCTGACTCTAAGCACATAAGAAGTACCTCAAGGCGGGCTCTGGGGACAGAGTGTGATAGAGCTTCCTGCATCCTCAACCCTGCCTGTCCCAGGGATGTTGGGGAAACACTGGCCTCCTACTGTGGAGCCCTTGAAAACATCACCTTGAACCCAGAATTCCTACCTTCCCTTTAAAGGAGCCCACTGGGGTAGAGCTGGGGCCCCCAGGGGGTTCAAAGGCCCCTATGAGACACATGCAGCCCCAAGAGGAGAGAGCGCTGCACTGAGCTGGGCTGCCAGAAGGCCAACCCCAGACAGAAACAAAGTAAACCACAGAAGCCATGGCCCCTTCTCATGAACCCTCAAACACCTGCATCCTGGTATCAACCCAGATACCCCAATATTAAAATGAAAATAAAAAAAAAGAAACCAGTTCCGCAAACTCTATCTAAGCCCTACAGACTGTATTTTAACTGTTAACGCAGTTTAGTTGGGGGATAGAAGCTTGGGCTCTGGGACGGATTGCTTCAGTTCAAATCACCTTAAGCAAGCTACCTAACCTCGCTAAGCCTCGGGTTTTCTCATTTACCAAGTGGGGACGGTGATAGTATTGACGCGTAAGGATTAAGCCAGTTAACCCATGCAGACTCTGGGTCTAACGCCTGGCACATGCTAAGAGCCCAGAACTGTTAGCGATTTTTATTCCTTGCCCGCTGCCTTATCTTTTATGCTTTACAAGAAAGGTTAATGGGCATGCATAAAGTTACAAATTTCAAATTTCATGCACATTTTGTTATTACTTATTTTACCATCTGGAAAAGCTCAAAATATTCAATTCTGCCCTTGAAATAAGGACAATTTTCCGTGTGCAACAGAGTCATTTTGAAGGAATCCAAACCACACAATAGGTTGGCCCACAATCTGGAGAAAGATACGGTGCGTGTTTACAGAAACGCGCAGCCTATGCAACACGTGCACGGTGAATTCCCCAAAGCTGAATTCGGTGTGGCCATGCTTTTCAGCTGATCTCAGTGGAGATGCTGACAGCTAAAAAATTACAGCATGCACTCATGTTCAGAAAGGAAGTAGAATGTGGAAATAACTGGGGTCGGGGGCTGGCTAGACATAACCCGCCTCGCGACCGTGATCTCATGACCACTGATGAAGTGGATTAGACATTCTCAAAGGACTCTGAGCTCTAAATTCATTCCATGTTTCCAAAATCTTAGGACTAAAGACAGGAGAAGGAAGACGTAATAGGAGAGGTATTACCACATTTAAAGTCTTTGGTTTCTCCACTGATCATCAGTGAAACCTTGCCTTTGGACAGAGTGCTGCCTTCCTTGGAAAAAATGCACATGTCTTTAAAGACACTTTAAAAGTGATCCAATATCTCAGCGTAAGTGCAAAATAATGTTTCCAAATAATAAAATATAATACAGCTATTTCAAAATACTATTTGCAAAGGGTCTGTAATAACATTTTAATATAAGCATTTTCCCTAATTAACTGAAGAAAAGAGGGTTGCAAAATTGGATAGAGTGTGGCCTCAACTATGTAAAAGAAGAATCCCAAATGCTGACAGCAGCTGCCTCTACACGACACAATTAGGGGTAATTTTTTCTTTGCCTTCCTTCATCCCCCGTTGCTCTGCAACTTTCTATATACGCATATATTACTTTTATAATAAGGAAAAGTTATTTAAGTAATGTGCGGTTTAAAGTGGCACCAAACTGAAACTCCATAAGGTCTGCGGAGATTTAAGAAGTCAGGTTTTTACTGGTGGTGATAAAAAACTGCAGTCGGCCCCCAACTGCAGTTTCCTGCCTCTCATCCAACCAGGCATAGACAACGGCGCCTGGCGAATGTCAAAATGCTGTCAACTCTTGATCACTCGGAAACTGATGAGTCAGGCTGCGGGTGATCCAAGCCCTCTTTCGTCTCCTCCTCCCACCGTCTGCGAAGGGCTGGGTTTTGTTTTTCGAGGCTCATCAGTTCCTCTACGCTGTGGCTTAAGAAGCCAAGCTTGTGTCGATCAATGTTCATCTTTTCTAACAGTTCTGGTGACAAGCCAGGCAAGGGCGAAGCGCAAAGCTTTTGAATAAAGGGATTTGGGGATTGTGTGTGGCTTCCAAATCACCTGCACAATCCCGGGTCTTTGGACCCTGGGTAATTTCAGGGGCTGCATCCAAGAATCTGCAGACAGGATACGGGAGGGAATCTTGGGAATTACTGGGCTATCCTAGGGAGCCTGGGTGCCAAGGCAGCTCAAATTCCTCCCTCATGGCCTCCTTCTGAGTGAGGGAAGCTCTCTCTTTTGCGGGGGAGGGTTACTGCTCAAGGAGTTATCCTGCCAGGGAGGTGTTCCCCTCAGTCAGACTGGCTGCCTTCTTCTCCTACAGGCCCGAGGAGCATCAACCCCCTGGGGCAGGGGCCCCTGTCAGCGTGCTTCTCTCTTGCCCCTAGACCCACAGAGTGGTTGCCCATGCCCGGGGCAGAGGTTACAAAGTCAGTGCAGCATGGGGGATATCAGTGCAGTCTCTGAAGTCGCTCCAGGTTCAAATCCCTGCTCTGTCCCTGTGTGAGCTTGGGCAAATCATCCAATTTCTCTGGGCCTCAACTCCCTCATCTGTAGAGTGGGAATAGCAGACCCACCTCACCAAGTTGTGGAGAGGACTGAATTAGTTAGAAGATGCAGAGTGACGTGGCATACGGGAAGCCCCGTGTCAATGTCAGCAGTCACAAAACAAATGAAAAGCTAACCTGCCCTGCTCTTCAAACCCCAAAAACAATGCCACAGACATGGCTTCTGAAGGGACACCTGGTACAGACCAGCCTCCTCGACAGCATGGAGCCGCAGCTCAGGCCCACCCTCCGGTGCCACAGCACCCCACAGTCTGGCCAGCTGCACACGAACCGCTGGGGGGAACAAACAGGGCAGGCAAGACCAGGCCGTCCCATGGGGAACTATTTACAGCCAAGTATTCCTTCACCTCCAATTTACCGCATAACAGTTTGGTTGGCTCAGCTTTGGGGAAACAGTGTTCTTGTCAAAACATTCATCAAAAATATCCCAAAACTGAAGAGATAATTGGTGAGGAGGCCCAGGAAGGATTGATGGAAACTTCTGCCAGGCTAATGGGTCCGATCAGCCAGACCAGGCTGGTGTGGCTACAGATGTCACCCGGCGACCCGTGTAGAATGACTGAGAGGTGTTTATCCTTCCCCAGGAAATAAAGCTAACGCAACAGGAAAAATGATCAACGTATATTTTAAAAGAATGTGTATACAAACAAACTCCCTCCCATATGTTACTGGGTTTCCTCCAAACAAAACAGATTCTATCAAATGCCTACCAGGCACTCAGCACTGTATTAGGCTGTGGAAATTCATCGGCCCCCTTCTCAAGAAGCTTACAATCAAGTTGGGAAGGCAAGACAAACATGGTGAAAAGGTTAGGTGTCGCAGCAAGACATCAGTAGTGATCAGATGAATGAAATAGATCATGAGTATTTCAGGAGAGGAGGGCAGAACAAGACCACTCCAGGCTCAGACATCATCAGAGAGGAGGCAGGGTTTGAGCTGACAGACTTAAGAGACCAACAGACGAGAAAAGGAGTTTTCTAGGTTGTCTAGCATAATCTCATTTTCCAGATGAGGAAATGGAGGCTCAGAGAGGTTAATCGATTCTCCTAAAGTCACACAGCTAGTCATCTGTGGGAGATCAGTTGGGCTAACTGATCTGTTAGTATTCATTTAAGAATCTGAGCCTGAGAGTAAATGGGCTGGCTTCAGAGAGGCAAGAAATATCAGTCTCAGGTGACAGAAATAAATCACTTCCCAACCACTAATGGGCTGGGGGCCACAGGAGGCGTTCAATAAATGCTTACCAATGACATTGATAAGATGACCACTATGTCATTTCAGACAAGTCATTTGGTATCTCTGATTTTACTTTCTCCTCCTCCCCACCGCCCCTCCCATTAGCGAATAAAAATCTCAACTTGACCAGGGTGCATCCATACAGGGGGAAAAAATAGTCCTCCCAGATAAAAGTCAGGAGGAGTCTCAAAGGATTTCAGCTCTCTAACCTCTCTGTCTATGTGTGGGTACAAAGGGCAGAAAACAAACCCCCTCTATGGGTGGCGAGTGGGCTGTCAGGGAAGGAACACCTGTTTTTTCTTCTTTTCAAGCCCTATAATCTCTCATCTCTTTGAAGTTGTGAGAAATCAGGTGCTTTGTACATTTCCATTATAAAGGAGATAGAACTGAAGGGTCATATGCCTCAGGAAGGTGAGTCAGGGACGGGGTAGGGGCCAGACCCCTTTTACCTCACCCAGGTAGCTTATGAGTAAGGAAGGGAACATATCTTGGCACACTCCCAGGAAGCAAGGGAGCTGGGACTTCATTACACTGCTGGGGGTGCGTTATTACGTACAGATTTCTGCAATTTCTTCCAGGCCATTTCTAGGGGTCTCTGAGGAGTTCACAAAGCAATTGGTATGGTCTTGTGTATAAACCCAGAAGCATTAAAAAAAAAATAAAAGCAAAAAGCACAAAACGGATCACTATTAAAGTAGACATTTGAAGAAGGCACAGAAAACCAACCTTAAGTAACTGGCCATCTCCAGTCCCCAAGAACAAAACAGTCCTGTTCATTACCACAGTGCCATAAACCGATGTCAGGTCGGAATGGATCAAGGTAGATGATGCGATTGGTTGTACTCTTTCAGGTTGATCCCCTTCTTTCTGAACATGCACACAAACGCACAAAAAACAAAATGATCATTTTTAACAGCGATACTTCTCAGGATACTGATACAATGTCACTCAGGCCCTCCTAGGAGGGAATCCCACTTCTGGGCCCCAAATACATTTTCTTAGGCAAGATCCCCAGGCTCAACCTTTTATTACCTTGATCTGCAAAATCACCGTTCCCTTGTTTAGCCCTTGTTTGCTAAGTATTAACAAGTGTTAACTGCCGGGAGAGAGCCCGCCATCCATTTCACACTCCCCCAGCTGATATACGAAGCTGAGCTCCACCTGATTGCCAAGAGACAGCCCACTGCTGAATTGGGAGGGAAACGCGCTTATACTTGGCTGTTTTCAGGATCCTGCCGCCAATTCATTTTGGCTAGGCGCTGGCTTCTGTGAGGTTAAACACAAACATTCCCCGAGATGTGCCACGGGCAATCCTGATGGGTGTGATGGCAGAGAGCAGGGATTCTGCATTTACAAGAAGGGTACCATGGGAAGCCCAAAGACAGGGGGATGAATTGGGGGCTGGAGGGTGGTGGCTAAAGGCAAAGATACAGTCATGGACGTTTGGTAAGACACAGCCACAGAGCTAAGGAGGAACCAAGTAGAAGGGCTGGCTCTGGTGCTGATATTCTTAAAAGAGGAAACAAAAGAGCATAACTCCCAACCCGAAGGCGTTTAAATTGTCTGAGGCTCTGAGCACATATAATCACATGCCTGCTCCTGATCATTAAATAAAGCCCCTCTTCAAGCCCAGAGCAGAGAGTCGACCAAAATGTCTTTTTCTTTTTTTCTGTAAAAGGAATAAAGTGTTCCTTGCTGCTTCCTGCCTTCAACGACAGGAAACTGAGTCTGTTACACAAATCTCTGGAAGATAGGGAGCTAGAAAGAGCCGTTGCCGTCTGCAGCTACTGAACACAGTGTGATAGCATACTTTATCTGCCAGAGCTCAGTTCCCAACCATACTAAGGTTTTAAAAGGCGCACTGAAGTCGTAGCCAACGGGAGCACTGGCAAACTTCAGGGAGCAACAGCGACTCCCAAAATCACCCTGTTTGGGGAGGGAGGAGGCAGACAGGGGGAGGCTGAGACTTATTAACTTCATTATATTATTGCCAACAGTGTTTATGTCTTTCAATTTATGTCTTATTAAATATTCATTATTTTTAAACCCACCAACTTTCATTAACATCTAACTAAATGGATTCATGGGCTAAATTGATTTCTGAAGCCTTTAAAGCGCCGTCTATATTTCTTTGTGGAAGTTGCGCTGCGAGGGAAAGATAAGCTACCAAGAATTCCTCCAATGCCCTGATCACTTTTCAAGGGAAAGATGTCATAACCTAAGAGAAAGAGACTTTTTTTTTCCATAAAATATTCTATAGTGAACTCGGTTTAAGAAGATTTTTCGAAAGCTCATTAGAGATTTTTTTTTTTTTTATTATTGTTAAAAGATACTTTTCATGCTTTCAGGGAAGATGAGGAGCTGTCCTGTTAAAATTGAAGTTAAGAAAAAAATCTCTGTGGGTCTAAGGATCGGAACAATAGATCACTGTTTAGATAAGGAAGCCTCGTGACTATGAGCAGAAGAAGAAAAATCGGATGACCTTTAGGATTAAAAAAAAAAAAAAAACCCACACCACACATCTCGCTTTAAAATCAAACCAGAATTGTTCAAACGTAAGATCGGATGACCATGCCTATTACTTTTATTAAATATTTGAGCACTGCAGAGAGGCTTACTCAGAGAACTAGGCATCATCTCTGTCTGGGCATCTGGAATGTTCTAACACCACTATCTTTGGCTGAAGGACTCCATTCCCCTTCACCTCACAACACAGAAAAAGTAATGGCTGTGGATTTCAGATTATCCACAAGGACCAAATGGAACAGTGTACTTCCAGGTCTGGTATACGATAGGTACTTAATAATTGTATCTATTCTAATCCTCTCAGAACAATTACATCATGGGTAGCTGTTGCTGAGGGAGGATGAGAAATCTTATTTGTGAAAGACTACCTCCAAAAAAAACAGAGGCAGCTCAAAAGCTTAAAGGGAAGAAGGGAAAAATTGGTTCCAAATTACCATCTTACCCTTTGTAGTTTCCTTCTCTGACTTCTGACTATTCCTCAACAATTGTAGTTTTTCCAATTAAGTGCTGGATCAATAGCATGGGTAAGTAGTGCAGCCATTAAATCAATGTTGCCAAACTTGAAAGGCTGATGGTACAGAACAAACTACCTAGGACTAGTTTGCATTTGAGCTTGGTTCTCACCGGGTGACCTGGGCAATTTATTTAACCCTGTTGGGGGTTGGCTTTCTCAACTGTCTAATAATGCTGATGTGCCTGATTGGCAGGGTGGTTATGAAGAAGAGATAATAATAATAATGGTAATATTAATAATAATATGATACCAGCTAACGCATATTAATACTGTATGCCACCTGGTGTATTTTATCATCTTAACTAATAGAGGCAGTATAGGGTAGTGAGCCAGGTTTCCTGGGTTTGACTCTTGGCTCTGTCACTTTCTAGCTAAGTAATGTGCACATTAACCTCTCTGTGACTCAGTTTCCTCCTCTCCATGATGGAATCGATGACAATAGCATTTCTGCCACAGACTTGTTATGATGACGGCATGAGATAGTGCATAAGCCTCAATAAAGCTTCGAACAGTGTCTGGCACATAGTTAACAGACAATCCACGGTTGCTGTCATTACTTTATTTAAAAACACCAACAGTACTGCCACATCCATGGCAGTTGTTTCCATCTTCTTTGTTAAAAGAACCCTCATTTTGTTCAGATAGAGAAGAACCCAAGCCTGGTAGAAACCATCACTGGGCCAAGCCAAATGGCAACTCTCTTCCCCATTGCCAGATACCAGCTCTCCCAGCCCTTAGGGCTGAGGGTGCCCATGTGGTCCAGCTCTGGGCAGTGAGATGTGAGAAGTCCACTGGAGAGATTTCTGGAAATAAGTTTCCTCCTTGATAAGAGAAGGCTCTTGAAGAGAGCCCATCTTCGTCTTCCCTCACTTCCTCCCCCCTCACTTCCTCCCTTGGAATACAGTTGTGTGAGGCCATCACCTGTGGACAAGCGGTGGCCATTTTGCTCCCATGAGATTCAAGATGGAGGATGAAAATCACCATGCTGACTGGGGTGTGTGTGGCGGGGGAGATAAGAGACCCTAGGTTCTTGAGGACACCACTGAGCCACAGACCTCCAACCTTTCGGCTTTTTAACAATAGTTAACAAGAGATGCCATGGTTTAAGCCACTGTTGATTGCATTTTCTGTTACTTGGAACCAAAAGCAAGTCCCTCTTTAAGCAATGAGAATCGCAACCTGTTGCAGCAGGCGCTGAACGGTGTATGAGGGACTGAACTTGTGTTTCTTCCTCTCACCACCCTGGAGGAGCCCGGCCACAGTCAGGATTTTGTAGCCAATTACAACAGTGAGCCTGGAAGAAAATGGGAATAGGAGGCTTGGACCTCATGAAAACCCCAGGGGCTGCTCTGGCTGAATGGAAACGGATTCTTTTGTGCTGGAAACACAGAGAAACGGACAGGTCCGTGTGAATGGGAAAAGCAGCCCTCTGAATGGCTTTCTTATGCTCATTTCAGCAAATGAAAACAAAAGACAGGCTCCAGAGAAACCTCTTCACGAACCTGAGGAGGGGAAATAGTGCAGTCAGCCCCCTGTGTCCAGAGATTATTCTTACTCTTTTTTTTTTTCCAACCTATTTTCTATCTTGCCCTTCTCTCCCCTTAGGGCATAATCGCTAATGTTGCTCTCAGCCTATTCTGTCTAGTTTATTATGTGTAATTTATTTCTGAATCCCAGCCTCTGCTTGTTCGTCTGCGTGTAACAAGGTTAATGCCTTGTAATGATGCTTTTGCCAGTTCTGCCTTTCATGACAAAATCCAATCTCGATTGAGCTCTAAACCTTGTCTACCCTTTGGGCTTTCTTGGTTCCCTCAGAGTTGTCATTCTGCTTCTCCTTCCTGCCATGTCTAACCACAGCGTCACGCCT
>RJWJ010022507.1:0-26788 GCA_004363605.1 Indri indri | reverse complement strand
TCTGCATTGTTTTTTTTCCTATCACTACCAAACTGCTTTATAGAAAAACCAGCATGTGCTTTTTCCCTTCCTGCTTATTACCTTGAAAACCGTACTCTATCTGGGAAATTCTGTATCTCTCATGAAGAAAGGTAAATTAAGCAGTGATATTGAGGGTATGAATATAATGGATTACTAGTTCTAACCCTTTTTTTTTTTTTAACTTTCCTTCTATATTGGACACTAGTGAGTAGCCGGTCATGGGAAGTCTCCTCTTTTGCCTTGATGACACTCTGTTTTCATGATGCTCCTTTTGTAACTGTGTATATTGTCTTCTTTCTTTCAATCTCGAAAACATAATTCCCTAAAGGTCTTTTTATCTTTGTTTTCATTATTTTCTTCAATGTCTACATTGTTTATCTTGGTTATCATATGCTGCCATTATTGCAAATCTGTGCACTCACTCTGAAATATTCATTTGCAGGCCTAGCCACTCACCAAATTCCAGTTTTATTTCCCAAGGCATTCCAGTGGACCCCAGATATGAGGCTTGATGCGTGAAAATTAATTGACACTCTCTTCTCCTAAACCACTCCTACTCCATCCCCTCTATTCTGTCTAGGTTACCACCCTACCTCAACCCTCCAGGCACCTGGGCACGAGGCTTCAGCACTTTTATTTCCCCTTGATTCTCCATTTTGAATCAGTTGCTAGATGAAGTCATGTGGGCTGCCATATACTTTATATTCTCCTCCCCTTTAAATGCTTCTAGTTCTTTATTTCTCTCCTGGATTTCTGCCAGCACCCTCCCATTCAGTGATTTTTCCAGTGTGAGTTTCAGTAAAAGCTGAGGCAGGGAAGCCGGATGGGTGAAACACGTCCTATTAGGAATCCCTATCAAGATAGGCATTTGTAGTGTGCAAGCAAGGTGCTGTGTGAGGCGTGGCCACGAAAATGACTCCCGTGGTGTTCTTCCACCTCTATAATCTAAGGGTGCCTACAACCAAAGGGGAACACAAAATGATCCACGTGGAGGAAGAAAATTTTACGTCTTCTGCTTTCTGTTTACACTATCCCATTTTCTAAAACAAAATAGAAAAAGATTATAAGTTTTACTAATATATAATACATGGCTTGAAAGTGGCCCTCTGCCTTGCCGGTGTGTTCCAGGAACTCGGGAGCTCCTCAAACCAGGGGAGTGGACAGTATTTCCTTTATCGGTTCCTTTGTTAGCAATGTAGTGAGTGATATTTCAGGTTAGGGAGATGCTGGTAAATGGATTCACAGGTTATTTTATCTAGTTACAACTGAACAAACCCCCACAAAATAAAATGTTTAAAAATGCTAGTAAAGTCAGGAGACAGTATGAAAAATTAAGCACAAAGAAATAAAAAAAAGGCAGACCGATACTTTATTTCTAGTTTTGTCATTCACACTGCAACACAACATAATGAAAATCTAACCACATGTGACAAGAAATAGGCCTCAAACAATAAATTAACAAGAAGGCTATTTGAAATATGGCTATATTTCCACTTTAGTTGAAGATAAACTTTGCCTTAAGTATATATTGTGCCTTGAGGTATTAGCTAAAGATAACATGTAGCTGTCATGATTAGTAAGATATATAAAAACTAAGCCTAAATAACAGAATTAATTATTTATGTGTGTGTGCATGCACACATAGCAAAAGCAAAAAGTTTATTGTACCATGAAAAAAAATGTAGTAAATACATATTTGAAATATTGTTTATGTCATCTTTTAAAATTTATTCTTGAAAGAATAATGCCATATAAATTAAATAAATATGTTAAAGACATACTCTAAACTTTCTCCTGAAAGTATGCATAATAAAAAAAAAGTCTGGAGATAAAGATTTTTCACAAACTAAGACAGGAAAACTTGCCCAAAGTAAGCAAATTCATTGCTTAGATTAGTACACACGATTAAAGAATAAAGAAATAAATTTTTCTTAAATAATATCTTGTATTTTCTGGTCAAAATAAATAATTTATTTCAAAAATCTTAATACAGTAAAAGAAAAATAGGAAATTTTTTTCCATGTCAAACTGGGGCATGGTATAAAAAAACTTAGAAACATTTAAGAAACAGTATTTTCAATGGTTTTTCAGACTGTAGTCTTCCTCCTCTATTCACCTTTCTGTATCTTTGTGTTTGCTGTTATTTATAAAATTTCAAACATTTATTAGTAATGGAGAGTTTGAGCATTAGAGAAAGTGCAGCACAAAGAAATCAAAGAAGTTATGTAAAACCCCTGGAATTCTAAATTTGAATAAAGATATCAGTATGACCTTATATTTTCTGCCTTAAAAATGTTTATATTTGCTACTCTGCCCACTGAAAAGGTCTAGAAACAGACAAGTCTTATAGAAATGAGTATCCCTATTGTCTAGATTGTGGTCTGTATATTCCCTGGAAAAGTTGTTGATTTCAGATCTTAGAAAGATGTAATAGATGAGCCTAGAATATTTTATTGTGCCCCAAACTAATAATGTTATAAAAGATAAAATCAGAAGGATTCCAGAGCCATTGGATTGAAACATATCAAAAATGTTATAATCATATATTCAAATAGGATATATTGGCACTTCAAAGCAATCTCTTTGGTGACCTTTAGAAGATCCTAGAAAGCCAACTTATTCTGAAAACTTGTAAATGAAGGGAAGTAATCAAACAATAATTCAGTCTTACTGTATGTACTGTATGTCACTGTAAAGAAAAAGTTTTGCTGAAAAAGTTTTTTTTTATAGAAACTCCAGCTATTAGAATATCAATGGAAAAATGGATCCAAGCAATGGCCAACAAAGTAAATGGCCAGTGGAAATTTTTATAATGCATAAATCAAGCTGACAATTTCTAAATCACCTGATTAATCTTAACAAAAGAAAACCAGACACTATGTATTTCTTGATGTGATTAAATAGGAAATACGCAAGACCACTTATGGAATAGTCTCTCTAAAACAAACATACACACCTGAAACAACATCACAGCAAAGCAATCAGCAAAATCTAGAATGAGAAAGTACAGAGTATAAATATCCCATGTTCTTCAACAGACAAATTTCAAGGAAAGGAAAAAAAAAAAAAAGAGTAGCTAAAACCATAGATTAAAAACTCGAGAGGTGCAGCAATTAAATGCATGCTGGCTCATTCAAACACACTGTATGCAAAAATGAACCAAACAAAATTATGACATATTTGGGGAATTTTGACCTTTGATTGGCTATTTGATAGTATTAGAAATCATTATTAATTATTTGGGATTGTTATAATGGAGATGTGAGCATTTTAAAAGTCTTTGCCCTTTAGAGATAGACACTGAAGCAGTGTGGAATAAAATTAAAGAGTATCTGAGATTTGTCTCAGAATAATCTGTGGTTGGAGAGAGTGAGTGGGGTTTTAGAAGCAAGATTTACCACTTGTTGATTATTGTGGAAGCTTAATGATGGCTCTATGAGGGTTTATCATATTATTCCCTCTGGTGTTAATAATATGTGTACATTTTTTGTAATTAAAGAATTAGGTATCCAAACAGGTCAAAATATTAATTTCACTATCACCTATATACATGTTACCTGGCTTAAAAAATAAATTTTACAGGTATCAGTGAAGATCTCATGGCATGCAATTCCAGTTTAGCTGAATGACAAGGGTTTATGTAAGTGTGGTTATGCTTTCTAGGTTCTCGGTTCTGTTTGTCATTGTCTCCCTTTGCTGGCAGATGAATTTTCTTTGTTCTGCTCTTTTCCTGAAAGATTAGCTTTCAATTTCCCAGGCTTTCTATGCATGTGTGGAAGATGTCTTGGATCTAACTCACCATTTTGCAGGGATTTCCAGATTTTATCCTGGTCCCTGCACAGCTGGTGGATCAAACCTCCTTGAGGGATAGTGGCTGCTGATTTTGCTTCATCTATTTTGGGGCCCTGTAGATTTCCCTTACTTTCTTGAAAACTAGTTATTTGAGAGAAAGTTTGTTATATTTTATTCAAAATGTGTAGGTATTTTGCAGTAAAAAGGTTTGCAGATTATTTAATATGCTATATTTCCAGAAACAGAAGACAGTTTCATCTTTCATGGTACTTTCAGATTAATCTTTTTAGAACGTAGACTTGTATACAATTATGTATTAAACTCATCACTTGTTTTCTATTTGTTATCAATAAACAATTTAGAAAATTTAGCCTAGTTTTCAAATTCCTCCACTATATTATAATTCCCACATTTATTTTTCACCCACGTGCATTTCTTTGCTCAGCCTCACTCATCCGTTTGGGATGCTCATCCCTTCATCTCTGCATGACTCAATCTTACTGCTTTCAAAAGTCATCAACTCTTCTGCAAAATTACCTCCAGATCTCTCAGATAACAGCAGTCTCTTTCTCTTCAGAACCTTCCTCCTCTAGGAATTCATCTCTCTCTTTTTTTTTTTTTTGGCACTAACTTTTTATCTACATTTTGTATAACTGAAATTTCTTATTCCCTAGGCTTTCTGTTGTTAGGACCTTTATATTATTCACCGTTGCCTTCCCTAAATTACAGACCACAGTGACTTTTACATAGCGGAACTTAATAATGATTTTTGAAGGTATGAATAAGTATGTTACAGAAAAGAATGTCTATTACTTTACCAGCTGTATCTTGAAAAGCACATGACACCTGTGAACTGAGATCACCTGTGGCAACATAATGCAGATGAGGTTGTAGAACACCTTGATCAATATGACTTGTTTGCTCCAGGGGACTTTGCCCAGGAAAGATAAGACTATAAACCAGCAAGTATCTTCAGTATTTGCTTCAGGAAATTCCTACAGATCAATTTATTGGAGACGACACTCTTCACCTGAGCAAACAGCTTGCTTATCAAACAGTTTCCTTATCAACATTTGCTTCCTTGGTCTTATGGGGCCCATTCGTCTTAAATTATTTTATCACAAAATTTTCCCACTCCCTGCTTTGAAATACCTGCCTTGAAATGACTTGAGCACAGATTCTGAAGCCCAATAACTATCCCAGTCATACTTTTCCCTTGAGAGACACTCTTAGGACTCTGCCAATGGTGTTCTTCCTCACTTCTAAATTAAGGCTGTCTGGTAATATTTGGGGAATTTAACATAGTGTGTTATTGCAAAACCAAATTAACAATATATACTCAATTTCTCAAAATCTAGGATAGTATCTTTCTTAATTGGGCATTCTTGGTACTGATCTCAGTGCTTGGAAAATAGTAGACAGATTTTTTTCTTGAAGGACCACATTCAATATAAGATTGGTTTTTGCAAAATAACTTCACATAAAACTCAGCATTTTTTTTTGTTCTGCTGAATAACACCACTTTTTTCCTCCTTAATTTCACTTATTAGAGAATTGTTGATTTGATGGCTTCTAGTTCACAGAGGCATAACATTTACTTTTGTCCATTTCAAGTTTATTTGCATTGGAAATCTGGTTGAGGCGACCTTGTGATTTTAAACTCTCTTATAAAATATAGAACAATGATCATTGTGCTCAAATTATGAAAGAAACAAAGCAAGGACCTCATTTCTATTAGTGTGAGACTCAGAATTCTGAACTGAACTATGAAAGGGTTTTGGTAAATTGCAAAGCACTCCATGAGTGCTATTTTCTAATTCTAGAATGGAGCACAGTGCCTGACACTTAAGAGGAATGCGATAATGTTTATTGAGCAAATGATAGCTTTTAGTCTATGATTAGAGGGCTTTAAAAATGTCTCTGAATAATTTAACATCAGTTTATATTTCACTGTCATAAAATTGCTAATATCAGATCTTTCCTCAAAAACAGGTGTCATCAAAAGGGAAGGAGAGAGAGCAGCCAGGTGTGTGGGATTCGTGACACCATTTGTGGAGCTAAAGGGTGGAAACGGGAGACAAGGCTGGCAGAGCTCCCACAGACTGCGGGGTACACTCCTGTCTGTGTGAATGGAGCCCCAGGGTCACGCAGGGACTGATGTCAGTCACTGAAGCCAACTCTTTTGCATTTCAGAAGTGAACTGGTATATGCCCTGTCAACGCTGTGTAATGATAGCCGAGGAATCTTACTCCAAGTATGGGCTTGCTCAGAGACTTGGAGAATTGGGGGTAACTCAGGGCCAGCAAGCCTGTTCACTGAGCTCCTTCTGCCTACCTGGCTTGTCCCTGGAATTCACAGAATGCTTCCGGCTGGTGCTTTGTGCATCACCATGCTGAAGGGTACAAAATACAAAGACAAAGAGCCACTCCATGCAGATTCTAGTTCGGGTGGCAAGGCAACAAACAGACAATAGTCAGTCCAGTAGGGAATGGCAACCAGAGCAGATTAACCGGGAAAGAAAGAAAGATCTGGTTTTCATGTTAATGCCTTCAATTGGAAAGAACAAAGGAAAAGAAATAGAGGGAAAGTGTTGTTTATTATAATTTTTTTTCCCCCAAAATGGATTTTTTAAAAAACCGCCTGGGTATCTTTTGTCCTTGTTTCTTAAATTCTTTGTAAAGAGATAATTATAAATAAAACCTCATCCTTGTGTGAATGTGAAAGGAGATTGATTCCACACATTTACATGAACACATGCAAACAAACACACACAGGCATCTTCAACATAATTCTGCAGCACAATAGTCCTCGTCTTGTCTTAGGGAAGAAAGTTATCTCATACAGCCAATGGAGGGGCAGAAATGATTTCAATTCTTTGAATAATAAGAATAAAGGGTATGCACAAAGAAAATGTTTGGTTTTGATCTGAAGAGGAAAACAGACTGCCAAAAGTATGGCTAACATTAGTAGATTAATCTGTGAAAATATACGGATAGCGCAGATGATGGTGGAAGTCTCAGCAAAAGAACCCTCTTGCGCTTTCCAGGAAAACCTGCCAAACTCCTTGTTGCTTATTTGTGGGTGCAGGAGGAGGGGTGCTCTACCAGCAGAAATACTCATTTCCTTTAACACTAATGGACCGCATATTGTTATATCTGAGGGATAGACCCATCATGATGTGGGTGACAAGTGACAGGAAGGCACAGCTGTCCATCACTGACAAGGGTTAAACTAAGCAAAACATTATGAAAGCCATCCATTTGATATATGCTTCATTTTCCCTTAGAATGTTTCCTCCTGCCTTCTATTCTCAGAGTATGTAATCACAATCATTCTTGGATTATAATTAATTTGGAGAGACCTTCAGGAGAACAAGGTGATCCGGAAAAACTTCCATGCATTGGAGTGCATAGGACTTTACGGGTGTAAAGTCTAAAGCAGTTCATGATAATTATCCAAACAATCTAAACTGTATCTTATAGCTTAAGTGAAATCTTAAAATCAAATTAATTTACTGTTTTTTAAAAAGTCTTCTTTACTCTCTCAGAAAAGCATCAGATATTAAACCACACATGGCCAAGAAAAAGAGAAGCACGGTAGTTTTTGAAACAAGTAATGGTCTGAAGAAAGGGGGGTGATTACGGAGGTGTGGGGTGGATGGGTGAGGTGGAGGGAAGCATAAGAAATATCAGAGTTTCATCTTGATCCTTTAGGACACTGGTATGTCAAGTCCCTTGGGAAGAACCAGAATGTCTCTGCCTTGAACTTTGTTGGCCGTCACAACAAATACAACAGTAATTAACACTTGTAGAACTGTTAGGTAGATAGCGAGGGAGTCTAGGTCTCCTAGGGACAAAAGTGGGTGCCGTTGGAGTTCATCCCCCCTCCGTGGGCTTTCAGAGAGGCTCACGGGAGATCTACATGCACAGTAAGACCCAGGTCGTATAACTCCCAACTGTCCATCAAAGTGGTTCCATGATGACATCCGAACCACGGGGAGGTCCCAACCCAGACACTATAAAACAAGGCCTAGACCACAGCCAAGGTCTCCCTCTCTCTCTCTCTTGCTCCGACAGTAGGTCTGGTCGTCATCTGTGGCATTTGTATCTTGCTCTGTAAACCTATATCTTGCTCTTAATCAAATCTTTCCCTCCTCAATAAACCTCATTTTCGTGCTTACCTTACTTTTGGTGTGTCTGGTCATTCTTCGGCCAAGAGCACACAAAGAACCAGCATTTCAGACTGTGACCTGACATGTTTTACCATGTACTGTGCAAGGTTCTTAGAATAACACCTTTAATTCTATATAGGGGGGAGGGTTATTATTATAACCGTTTCTCAAGTGAGGAATTGAGCCCCAGAAAGTCTAAATATCTTGTCTAATCTCACGCAGATACCAAGTGGCAAAATCAGGCTTTGAATCCTGGAGCCTGGGTCTGAGCTCTGAGCTCTTACCCACAGGCTATGCTGCATGGATTGTGGCAGTCAGGGCTGCTGGGCTCAGGACTGTGGATCGCATTTCCAGATCTGTGTTCTAGTTGGGTGCACGTTAGCCTTTATGAGCACCTGGGACTTGAATGCTGCCAATTGTTAATATCAAATTAACTCATGAGGTTTTCCTATGGCTCAAGTAAACTCGTTTACTGACTGCGTGGGTGTATGTGTGCTTATTGCTGTTGGTGTCCTGTTCTCAAATGAGGATCCACAAAGGCAGGCTCTCCATTTCCCTCACCTCTGTTCCCCCAACATCCAGAACAATGTCCAGCCTCCTGTGGGCTCTCCCAGAATATTTGTTGAAGGAATGAAGAACATGGGTACCTACTGTTGGCTGTTAAACTTCCCCTGTGAAGGGTTTTGTATTCTAAACATCTCCTGAAGAAACTAATTTTGGAACTACACTTTAAACTGACTCTTTCGAAGTTTCTTATGGAAAGGGCCCTCGGTTTCAAGCTTATTTTTTGGCAGAAAGGATACAAAGAGAAAAGCATGAAGACAAAAAGCCCCACTCTGCATTTGACTGACATTCCCTGCTAAAAATGCTAATCAGCCTGCTGAGTAACTAGAGTCCACGATAACTGTTCCTGCTTTGGTTTGAAAAGGAGCAGACTGACCCTTGTAAATGAGTTTAACTTGCTTTTTCACATGGATAGAAATTGTCAGTTTCCTGTCATCTATGCTGCCCCAAGTAGCTCTTTTATGTTCTGTGTGTCGGGCGACACAGTTTTCCTTTGTTTTCCTGATTTCATACGACCTCAGGAAATGTCTTCCCCTTTCCTCAGAAACATGCCACCGTGATGGACACCACACCAAGCTCTTTCTTCCCCTCTTTATTTTTAGCCCAATTGCCAAGGTCCTTGTCTTCTCCTTTCTTTAAAAATGTCTTTAATTTCTTTGAGAAATGGAAAGGCTGAGCCTGTTTCCCCATCTGCTTTTGCCTGTTGTCCAGAGCATAACGGCTCTCAGAGTTCTCAGGAAAGGTTACCTGGTTGAAAAGGGCAATAACATATTCAGATTGTTGGGAAAGGCAGGGCATCTTCTGAAGGAGGTCACAGCTCCGGGGGCACGGGCCCACATCAGGCAGGGTGGTTTGTGCCCTCAGCTCACTTTCCTTCTCTTGTTCCAGCCCAGCACTTTGCAGTGTGATTGGCAGTTTCCTCTCCCTCAGGCTCAGACCTGACCCTTTCGATGGTGCCAGAAGCCAAACTTGGAGACATTAGCTTCTGGCGCCCAGAATCAAAGGTCAAAGCTCACAGCATTCTCTCTGTCCCACTCCCAGTTTTGCAAAGGTGCCCACTTGGAAGTCGCAAGGTACACCAGGGGCATTTGCAAAGAGCAAAGGTACATTTCCTTATTCTCTCTTTCTCTGTGCCTTCCCCCACCCTTTTAAAAGATATTAATATTATCTGATTACTAACAAATCTCACATGTAAAGAGATCATATGATTTTAGATAAGGAAAAGGAATTGATGTTTTCAGACACGAGGACTAATAATTACAGTAATTTTCCCTTCCTTGGATCTCTGATTGCCAATATCTTCAGATGGCTTCAAACGTCATTTTACAGCTTTAGATTTAGCTTCACTGATGCTTTTGAACATTCTGGTAAGTATTGACAATTTGTCTTTGAATGGATGACAGTATTATAGTTTTATTCAAATGGGAGAAAACAAGAGTCATTTTATACTGGCTTTAAGAAAGAGATGAACATTTCTGGCAAACAGTTTTGGTGAAATGTGCCCAGGAGAGATGACTATATTCACTGTTGGATAAAGTGCAGATAGCACCATTCTCTGGAAAGGACTCCTGCATGAAGGTACAAAAGCAATTATGCAATGCAGGTATTTATCCTCTTTAAAAACAGTGGAAAATGAGAGATGGCATAACTGTTTAGGAAAGTAACAGAGAAAAGAAAAGCAAACTCCAAATGCTGCATGCTGCCCTCAATCTCTCCAGAACTTCTCTGTGACCTTCAGCAGAGATTGAGGGCAATTGTAGGTTCATAATTCTCAAACCAACTTATTTGGTTGACCTTATGCTATTCACCAGCTCATCAAGCTCCCCAGTGCTTTCCTCTCAAGTTTCTCTGGTTGGTTGATCTGGTTAGTAAAGTGAAGAAACACTTGCCTTCTATATTTTCACTAGTAGAAGTGCATCTTGAAACCTCTGTAAATGCACTGCAATTATTTGATGATGAGTTGCTGCTTGACCTTGGCAGTGACTTTTCCAGATAATATTGTTAACTGTCAGTGACAATGTTGATACTTATGTTGCTTTTTTGTAAATTATTTTGTCATTTTTTTCTCAGTTGCTAACATTCCTGTGTATTAGTCTCAATTTATTTCCTTTACTTTTTTCCTACCACTTTCATTTTTATTTAGAGACCTTGAATCCACACCAGAAGAACTCAATCTCTCCCTGCTGATGTATGGGGTGTTTTTATTTTAACCCCTCAGCTGTGATTTCGGGGCAGAATGATTTTTCACTTTTAAATTCTAATGATTTTCCAATTTAGAAATGCTCAGCGATCATATGCTAACGTTTCTCATCTTTCCCCTCCCCCTCCCATGGCAATTCTCTTTCTTCTGTTTAGGAGCCTTTGCACGATACCAGAATCTTTATTTATTAAGAGTTCATCTGCTCCTGCTGCTTATTCTGCACCTGAAGTTCTAATCCTCTGTTTGTGACAACATAATCATTTCCACAGCAACCAATTGTGAAGTTGCAAAGCAAGGATTAGACTTCAGGTGCGGAATAAGCAACAAGGGGCTGATGAACTCAGAAGAAATAAAAAGAGAGCCATTTATATGCAAATCTGCTTAAAGGTGGTGAAGGGGGCGGGGAGGCACTGGGAAAAAAGGAATGAATGATTAAGAAACAGCATTATTTGAAATAGACTTAAAAAGCCTAATTTTTTTTTCCTTTTGGAAGTTCAGGGAGCCTTTTTCTGCAGGTGCTAGTTGATTTAGTCTGTTCATTTTGTTTTATTTATTTATTGTTTTATTTATTTTATTTACTCATTCGTTTTCTGGTTTCAGAGGCTTGCAGCATCAAGCTGCTAAAAAAAAAAAGGATGCTTTTGGTGGCAGTGTCCTGGTGAAGGTGCTCTCTGGGGAGGGATGGAGCAGAAACCTGCTTAGGGAATGTTCCTGTCTTTAAAGTAACGTTCAAGAAGAATTTTCTAACCTTCATCCCAAATGTGGGGGCAGAACATTGCAGTGAGCACTTGGGCCTCCCTGTTTCAATTTGGGGTGGAAAGACACAAAGGGGACCCTGAGACTTCATAAGCTGAGGTTGTGAGAAAAACAACAAGGAATTGACAGACAAGCTTCTAGGAATTTCAGAAGTAAAAGAGGAGAAGATCATTTGATTCTCTGGTCACAATAAGACCTCTTCACTCAATTTTAGTCATCTATTTATCTATTAACATCTATTTTAATGAGCAAAACTATTTAGTCTTTATTTCCAGGTTTGTCTGAATCCATAACTTATAGCTTATCACGGATTTCCCAAGTTTTATAGAATGTTAGAGTAACAAGGAAACACGCAAATAATTTAATCTAGGTGTTGTATCAAAGGAAAATTGCACTGAACACAGTTAAGCAGGAAAGAAAGACTTGGTACAAGTCTATTGCAGTAAGCGAGGAAGATTGAACTCAACTCGAGTGAAAAAAAAAAAAGCCAGGAGGGTTTTCAAGAGCTGGGGTCAACCAGTGGAAAGTACTGGAAGACATTAGGGGATTGATCAGACCCATTGTGTTTACCAATCACCGCTTATTGTTGCCAATTTAGACTCCTATCCTACCAGGGAGCAGGGAAGTTAGGGAAGCTATCTCCTTCAATGACTACATTTTAAAGGGATAGCTCCAAGGTCTTTGAGAAAGATATTTCTGGATTGTACAGCTGGCAAGAGGCTTGGGGAATATTTATCTACATTTTATAGGGGCAGAGAAAGAACTTGCAATTCCAAGTTTTCTAAAATAAATGCACTAAGAAAGGGAGACCAAGGCCCAGAGTTAGGAAGAAGCCTGTGTAAAGTTTAGGGAAGGTGACAGAAATTTTAAGGCCCTCCTGCCAGGCGTAGGATATGCTGTAGGAGTGTTGGCTCCTTGTAGGGATGCAGGGTGCTGGGGGCAGGGGAGCACCCCGCACAGGGCCTGTCAGCTAGGGAAGCTCCCGCCTTCCTCCCCCAACCAGAGCAGATTGCCAATTGAATCTGTTTTGCATGTCAGATTTCCTGTCAGCTTTCTTTTAAGTAGAGTTTTCCTTGCTAAAGAAAGTTTGGAAGCTATCAATTAGGTCCAAAACATTTTTTTCCCCTGCAGATGAATAAACTAAATCAGAGAGAATAAAGTGAAGACGATGTTGAATTTTACTTGTGTTCGTGAAAAACCATGAAGGTTAAGAAATCTACCTCCCCTTTTGTGTTCAGGAACCCACTTAGTGCAAAAAACCACCACTCCCCATATGACTTGGGTAATTACAACTCAGGGATGCTCCCCTTGTTTACCTGTGACAAAGGCCAAACACAAAGCTTCTAAATTCCTTCTTTGCCTCTTAAATGATCAGTTGAAATGTTGTGTCCCCATGGTCAGTTGGAAAAAAAGTTTGCTAATCAAACTTTAGTTAATCTTCTCTCCTTCCCCCAGGCCCCTGAACTTTGCCCATCTGGAGCCTGAGTGGGCATGTACAGCCCCTCCTGAAGGGCCCGTCTCAGGAGCAGGCCATCCCAAGGCAAAACATTCTCTCATCTACTGTTAGCTCATTCCACTTGTCCATCCTGCTTATTTCACTTACCCACACTGGTTCCTTTTAGCCTTGCTTGCTTCTCCTTATAAAAGAAAATCCCTTTTCTGCCTAACCTTTGAGACCCTGGCAGATCACATCACGATTGGAGTTTTCTCCCCATTGCAATACTGTCTTTTCCCCATTGCAATAGTCCCTTCCCCCTTTCAGCAATCGTATAAAATCCTACAGGACCTCTCCTTACTTAAATTCAAATTGCTTCTATTTGACAGTGACATGTACAAATTCAAATAGATTTGCTAAAAGAGTTTGAATTAATGGTTTCAAATTCAGTTCAGTGTTTTTTCCTCCCACGTAGTTTTGTCTCTCTAAACTGAATGCCGTGTGGTTGGCACAAAAGAAAATCAGGCAAAGGAGAAAGCAGGGTGTGTGATACCGAAGGTGTCTTCCGTTGGGTTCCCTCGGAAGCAGACCTTGAGAAAAAGATTGATGTGCAAGTTATTTATTTGGGAGGCTATCCAAGGAGACCGGGAAGGAAGTGGGGGAGTGCAACAGGGAATGGATGAGAAAGAAGCTTACCTAGGGCGTGTTAGTGAGCAGGTTACCGCAGGAGAAGCCAGGATGAATACCCCTGGAGACTTCTGAGAGACAGTGTGAACATGCCTCAGAATTGGTCCTCACAAGGAAAAGGAAGTTGAGTTATTTATCCACCAATTCCTATCCATTAGTGGTTGAGGATTATTCTCAGGAATTTAACGTCTCAGGACATCCACGTGCCCTGCCTGTGGGCCTAACACATTTCTGCATCAATCAAGCTTCCATGTGGAGAGTCGTGACTGTTTTGTTAAGAAGCCACTGACGTGTTTTCTTAATTTCATTTGTGAATTGTGTGTTGCTAATGCATTGAAATACAACTGATTTTTGTTGTGTTGGTCTTATACACTCACCCTGTTTAAACTCACTTTTTAGCTTTAAGATTTTTAAGATCTCTTAAGGATTTTCTAGATATAAGACTATATCATCTACAAGTCAAGATAGTTTTACTTCTTTCTTTCCAATTTGGATACCTTTTATTTCTCTTTTTTTGCTTAATGAACTTGGATAGAACTTCCATTACAATTTTAAACAGCAGTGGTGAAAGCATGTAACTTTGACCTGTTTCTGATCTTACGGAGAAAGTTTTCAGTCTCTCAACATTGAGTATGATGGTAGCTGAAGGACTTTTGTAAATGCTTTTTATCAGTTTGAGGAAGTTCCCTCCCTTCCTACCTTTTGTTTGTTTTAATTATGGAAGGGGGTTAGAGTTTATCAAATGTTTTGTACGCTTCTGTTGGGATGATTTTATGATTTTTGTCCTTTATTCTTTTAGTGCGTTGTATTACATTGATTGATTTCCTTGTGCTGAAGCAACCTTTCATTCTTGAGATAAATCCCACTTAGTCACGTGTATAATCCACTTAATATGCTGCTGCATTTGGTTCGACAGTATTTTTTGTTTAGGAATTTTGTAATTATTTTCATAAGGGATATTGATCTTTAGTTTTTGTTTCTTTTCTTTTTTCTTTTGCAGGGGGGAAGTTTCCTCCTCTTCTATTTCTTTGAAGAACATGTGAAGGATTGACGTTAATTCCTCTGTGGGATGAGGGATGTGGCGAGGGGAGGGGGCGGGGCAAGAAGAACATTGTCCATAGATCCTTTTTTACCGAGTTATTTATGGCTGGGATGTCAGTTATCTATCAAGATCTCTTTTCATTGTAATAGTGTCATAGCTGAGAATATGGTCTTACAGAGAGGACTGTATGTCCACAACCCCCTGCAGGAAGTTCTTGATAATGCTGTGAGATTACGAGTGACACACGCCACTTCTGGGAAGGCCCCTCAGCCAGTGGTGTGCCTCGTTTCCTCTCCTTCAGGCTCGAGCCAGTATGTGGTGGGCACAGCCCTGACCATGCACATGACCACCTGGCCCTCAGGTATGGCAAATGCACAAGACAGGGGACTGCAGGGTCTTCTTTAAAAAAACAGAATACAAAATTATAAATATAGAATTAGTATAAAGGTAAATAATTAGTGTGAGAGGTTTCAACAAATTACAAATTTAAAAAAACTGAGTATAACAAACATCCTAAAACAAGAAAAATCAGCATTTTTTAAAATCTACCTTTCTGAAACACTCATAGTGCTTCTTTTCTATATTTGTTCTCCTTAGAGGTGGTTGTGATGTTACATGACAGAGCTTTTCTAGTATCATTTTCTATAAGGGGAATGGAAAGATGAGTAAATTTTTTTCCTAGAATAATTGATTTTTAAAAAAAATTTTTTTGATGGTTTGGAAAAAATTGTTTTAGTTTCACAGCTCCTCATTTGGTACTGCTGTGTAAATTTTTAGGATTTATATGACACTTAGGGAAACATGTATCATGTTTCTTTTACATACAAACTGTAAGATTTCAAGACATCCAAGTTTTCTTGTTCAGGGACCAATTTTAAATAGGTTGAAATGATGAGTCTCGGGGGCTTTCTAATCATGGAGTATATCGTGAGTCCTATTATGGGTACTACACCTTTGATCATGACGCCAGGAGAGCCTACACAGTTTGCTGTATTCCTGGAAGTCTTTGCAGCTACTTCAGAGCAGCTAGCAATCATTTAACTATATGTCAAAGTGGCTGCAAAACACATAAAACATTGCATAAGTTCCGAACTGAAAAATTCATAACTCAAGAATCTCATAGTAGATTCCAAAAAGTCCTGCAGCTACTACCAATTTACTCAACATGAAGGAATGTGTGACAGAGATGAAATTAGAGTGGAAAGAGGCACCGGTCTGCACTGATAAATTGTGCAAATTTTACACAAACAAATGACCTTGTGAATCCATCACTTGGGCTCCCCCCAGGGGGCTTTGGAAGGGACCTGTGTAGGTGAGTGGCTCTGAAGCTCGAGCTCAATTAGCTACATGGAAAATGCCCTCCTACCTTTATCCTGACTAATGCAATCCATAAATTTTGATCTGGAATGTCTCAGCTTCATTTTCTAAATAAATTCGCAACCTTTCACCTATTGCACCAGATCCCTGCCTTTTATAGATTCTTGCCTTTCGTCCTCCCTTCTGGCACCTTTCTTAAGCATAAATATGTTCACTGGACCAAGAGATAGGAAAACTCAATTCCTGTCCCTAAACTACTTAACTGTGTAAAAGTGGATGAGTCACTAATAGCTCCTAAATGGTAAGAACTTTTTCTTATTAACTTATCTATTCTCAGGATCTTTTGATAACATAGTAGCTGGCACAGAGTGGGTACTTAGGACATTAAACAACTATGTAATGAGCACCTCCTAATATTCTTGGTGATGGGGAATTGAGCAAAAGACAAGACAGTGAGTGGCCTTGTCTCAGGAAGCTTATATTACAGCAGGGGAGGCAGAAAACAGTCAATATAATTTAATATATATCAAAATGATTAGTAAATGTTAGATAATTACAGCTGTAAGTATTACAAAGAAAAACAGAGAAAAGTGGTGTAGAGTGCAGGAAGCAGGCAGATTGGAATTTTGGTTTGTTGAGACTAACTCAACTCTGAGTCTTGGGGGGCTTACCTGTAAAATAGAATATTAAAACTAAAGGAATTCAAAGGTCCTTTCTTGCTATACTATTTCCTGATTCTATGATGTAGTGGGAGAAATAGAATTTGTTTTGCTTCTGGGAGATTCTCAAGTTATTTTTTTTTAACTTGGCTAACTTTTTATTTTAATTGTTTAATTGCAAAATAATAAGGATACATATTTATGAGGTGTAATGAGATGTTTTGTTATATGTATACACTGTGTAATGATTATATAAAGCTAATTAACATATCCATCCACTTTATATTTATCTTTTTTTGTTATGAAAACGTTTAAAATTTATCCTTAGCAATTTAGAAATATATAATACATTATTATTAACAATAGTCACCATGCTGTGCTCTAAAACGTATTCCTCTTGTCTAACTGAAACTTTCTACCCTTTGATCTACATCGTCCTATTTCCTGCCTCCTCTCGCCCCAGCGCCTGGTAACCAAATTCTACTCTTAACTTCTATGAGTTTGACTTTTTAGATTCCACCTAGGAGTGAGATCATATGGTATTTCTTTCTGTGCCTGGCTTATATCTCAGCAATTTTTAATCACTACCTCCAGCCAAAAGGCCTTTATGTGGGCCTTGGAAGTATTTTTAATTTTTGTGAGTAGAAAGGAAGAGAAGAAGAAGGATAGCAATAAAGATCAGTGATTTAATCCTAATTATCTTCTGCCCTATCTCTGTCCACTTCTCTTTAAAAACCAAATAGCAGAAACAGTACAGAGGAACAGGGAAAACAGGACAAAATGTACTATTTTTGTTGATACTCCTAACAGTGGCACTTTTCCCAAGGGCCAAGGAAGAAAAAAAGAGTCAAGCCTCAGACTAGTATCAACATGCAGAATGTATCAAGAATTCCTAAAATCAACTTTTAAAAATCCCGTAGAAGAGTGGACAAAGGATATGATAAGGATATGAAAGGAATCCTCATCAGTTAATAATAAAGATGCTGAACATCATTAATAATGAAAGAAGTGATACTTACATATGTAAGGAGCTGCCAGATCATAAGCATGGAATTGAAAAAAAATGGAAAAAGCCCCAAAATCCTAAGTGTGGTTGAGGAAGGGTAGAAATCAAACATTTCTGGGGGCAGGGGAGACTTACACAACTGCATTAAAGAAGTGTGTAGTTCTTGGAGGCTGTAGCTGTGCATAAAGTATGGTAACAATTTCCCTTCTAGGGAAATTCTCACATGCTGCACATGCAGACATGCGCAAAGCATTGTTAGTATAACAGAAATCTGAAGTTACTAAAATCCCCAGCAACGGGAGAATGAGAATACTAAATCTGTGTACTCATACTATGAAATACCTTACCGCATTTAAATGAGCCATGTAGATAGATTTAAAAGTATGCTATGCTAAGAAATAAAAAACCCTCAAGTTGCAAAAGGATACCTATAGAATCATACAATTTATATAAAGTTTAAATCATACAAAATAATTATTTGTGCTTATGTTTATACACACACAAACATCAAAGTAAAAAATACCAAATTCAGGAACCAGATCACCTCTAGAAGGGTGAGAAAGTAGAGTGCAGTCTTTTAAGAGCCTATAATGGGTTTCATTCATATCTGACATCCAATTTTTTTAAAGAAGAAATTGTGAAAAAATGATTTAATAAAGCTACATTGTAAGCATTTGGGTGCTTATTTTATTTGTGTCTATGTTTTCTGTGTGCTTGAAATGTTTCACAATGAAAAAATAGCATGAAAAGAGAAAAGAACACATTTGTCCTCACTTATTTGGTACTCATCGCTTCCATGAGAGCAACAGTGGCAGTTTTCCCAAGGGTAAAGGAAGAAAAAAAAAGAGTCGAACCTTAGTATTACATTTGTACAAAGTGTGATATGAGGTACTTGCAGCTCAGGGCAGGAACTTCCTATGGTTGGAGAAGAGAACCACACACCTGTTTCTACTTGAAACACATTGTTTTGGGGTAAAGCAACTTAACACTACAAATCCTTCTGGACCCCAAGAACAGCTGACCCAAATGAAGGTGAAACATCTTTAGACTTAAGACTGGATCCAAGGATCCAAGGGCAAAGGAGGTGAAGACCATTCTTGTAAGAAATCTTGTAATGAAAGGGGTCAAGAGGTTATTAGCCTGAGTCAGCAACAAGAACATTTTGTTTTGAGATTAGAGAAGACTGGATATTATTTTTAGGCAAAAATAACACTAATTGTAAGAAAAGCTCCATCTGTCAGAAGCATGTTCATTAATGGATTAACAAGAAAATTGCTTGGAGAATTTTCTTGCCAATAAAAATTTAAATTAGAATATTTACAGAGAAATAAATGAGAGCTTTTTTTGTATCTTTGAAGGAGGCAGAGGCTTCTATAAGAAAAAGAAGCAATTTGTTCACTCTGCTTACTTTCCATGCTAATAAATATTGAATTACACAAGTAAATTCCAGTAAAAATAACATAAATCCAAACCTAACATTGTCATTGAAATCAATTTTAGCCAAATATCTGCTTGGACAGCTGGCACATAACAGAATAAACATTTACTTCAAAGTGTCACAAACACATTGGTTTTTATTTAGTTAACTCCTCGATGAGTGAGTGATTTGGAGAGAAAGGTCCCTTGTGTGGACCAAGGAGGAAATGCTATGGCACCACGGGGACTGCTGAGGGCACTCCAGACAGCGGTTAAGAAAATATAGGCAATTGCAGATGACAGGATGCAGATACAAAACTCAAGCCACAGTTTTATTGAAAATAGGTCCCTTAGAAGAAAACAGCGTTTCTGCTTTCGTTATTTTACCATCTTACAGAAGATGTGCACGTACAACTGTAGGTCAATAATAACTACTTTCATTTCACGGCAATGGTGTCCACATAATAACACACGCATTATGTTATTAATGGGAAAGGAAAACATTCAGTGGGACATCTAGGCTTTTTCTCTAAACAATGACAAATCACTGATTTTTTTCCCTATCTTAATTGGGAAAATATTTGTCTAAATGGAGCCATTACTTTAGCACAATATACGCAATCATTGAAGAAATAAGAGCCCAAAAGGAAAATGGTCTCCTAACCTCAGGGTAGCAGGGAGGAAGCAATCGTTAATTTTACACCCAGCATGTGTGAGGAAATGAGCCGGTTGCTTTATAGGCAGCATCGCCTTTACTCTTTATGGCAACTATATAAGATGTGTGCTATTTTCCCTATTTAAAGTTGAAAAAAACTGGAATGATGTTTCATATGTTACTCAACATCACACAGCTCACGAGGGATAGGGGCTGTGGACCCGAGAGAGGAGGCAGGACTAAGCCCAAAGCTCAGGGCTTCTGCTCTTCTCTCTAGCTTATCGCTTTTGGTTTTTACTTTGTATAATGTTCAGAATGCACACACTTTTATTTAACCTTTGGTCATAACTTATAATTACGGATATTGTATTCTTATTAGTACTTTATTTTAAAAAGGCTACTCTTTATTTTTTTATAAAGACCATTCACCATAGTTTCTGACACAGAGCTCCTAAATCCCTTAGTAGTTCTTGGGTGACTGAAGTATTTTTGTTTCAATGAGGTGACTCTTTGTGGGCTCCCGGATGGGGCCTTGTTGCCAGAAAGGGCAAGCCAAAACCGGAGGCTTAGAATTTTCAACTGCACCTTCCCCCATTCTCCTGAGATGAAAGTGGGGCTGGAAATGGAGTTAATAATTGATCACATCTAAGTGACGGAGCCTCCGCAAAAATCCCAAAGGTACGGGGTTCAGAAAGCTTCCGGCCAGTAGACACGATTCTGTGCTGGGGCGGCGGTGCCCCCCAACTCCATGGGGAAAGAAGCCCCAGACCTTGCCCTATTTGTCTTATAATCTGGCTGTGTATCTGCATCCTTTAGCATGTCCTTTACTAACATCAAAAACTAGTAAATGTGTTTCCCTGAGTTCTGTGAGCGGCTCTAGCAGATTAAGTGAACCTGAGAGTGGGGTCCCAGAACTTTCATTTGTCAGACAAGTCAGACGGAAGTTGTGGGTAACATGGGGACCCACTGCTTGAAACTGGTGGCCGAAGGGCTGGAGGGCAGTCATACGGGACTGAGCCCTTGAACTATGGTGGTGGAGGGGAGGGTCTCCCTTTAGTGACCGAATTCAATTGAATTGTGGGACACCCAGATGGTAACTCAGAATCATCTGGTGTGAGGGAAGATCCCTGCACATATGGCGGTAGAAGCGTTCTGTAGTGACTGTCCAGGGTGTAGCAGGGGAATCAGTTTGTTTTCCCCCGTGCACCCAGAGACTCGGCCTTCACATGGCGGCGGCAGAGGCAAAACAGAACACAAGGAAACAGGCAAGGCCACTAACGTCTATACCCTGACAACACGTGGTCACTTCTACCTCTTTTTTATTGGCCAAAGCAAGTCCCGGAAGTCTGTCGTGTTCGCCACCTGAGCATCAGCACGGGGAGACTGCTCCAGCTCAGCAGACCAGGGCACCCTCTATTTTTAAGTCTCTTACTCCTTTTTATTTCAATTCTAACCACTATAATCCTCTTGTGCTCCTACTATGGACCTGACCCTGCAGGGAGCGCTGGGAATACACGTGAACGCAGACTCAGGAGCTTTCCTTTCACGTACCTAGACAGAAATCCTAATACAAGGCAGCGACTGTTACGAGTAGACGGCGTGGGGGTGCTGCGGGAGCATCTGGCTGGGCGCTCGGCCCGGCTGGACACAGAGCAGCTTCCGCAGGAAGTGACGCAGCAGAGGTGTGAAGAACGAGTTTGCGTTGGCAAGGTGGGGAAAAAAGAGCAAAAACATTTTGTAGGCACAGCAAGCAGTGTGAGTAAAGACAGTGCCATGACACAGTGTGCAGCATGGCGGGCGTGGAAGATAATTCATGATTACTAACGTAGGAAGCGTGGCATAGGGTGATTCCAGTGTTTTGGTTTCTTCTGTTGCGATGGCCGTGGAGGAAAAAAGAACAAACCTGAAATGATTTCATGGGTAACAGGGAGAAAAAATATAATTTATAATATAACATAATATAATATAATGATACAACAACTTCACCCCTTCTCCTCTCTCTGAGGAGTGCCCTGGCATTGCCCACTTGGAGTTGCCCCTTTCTCCTGGTTCTAGGCTCATTATGCAGAGGGGACTAGCCACGGTGGTGAGAGCCATTGGAAGAGGAAGCGGAGTTAAAGGGAGCTTGGAGAAAGAACAAAGTGGGGAGCGGCCTGTGTAGGTAAGGGTTTTGGAGAGTTTCAGAGGTGGTATGTGGTAATGAGAATTAGAGTTTGGGGGCATGACAACCCTCCATGTGGAGGGCAGCAATGGGGCCGGGATTTTTGTGCGGTTTTACCATGTATTATTCATGTCTCCCCTGCCCAACCACTCATTAGAATTCTTCTGAAAGATTGTGGAAGAATTATTTAGAGTTTTCTCCTAGACTGCTTTTTCTAGTAATAGAACTCTTTCCTATGTTTCCACATACGTATTTTTTATATATTTTTAAACTATTAGGGGTGGTTGTTTGCAAATCCAGTTTCCACTTTTTCCCCATAGAATACTCTATTCCCTATTACTGTTATAATATCCGTTAAAGGAGTCAAGTTCTTTATCAGAAATGGGTTAAAAAATGTTTCCAATAATTTTAGCAAATATTTCTGCTTTAATTTATCTTTAAAGTTGATTAAAAGGAATGTATCCAAGTAGTCAAAATACTTTATACATTGAAACCTAAAAGAGAGGGAAAGACATTCCCCTGCCTATAGATATGAATACCAATCCACATATTTGAGCTTGATTCTGCTTCAATGAACTGAAAATTGCATATACTATGTTGAATTGCATTCAAAGCTTTGAAGCATTTTCTCTACATCAATACATCTTCAAAGAAACTGACATGGGAAAAAAAATCAGACATGTGAAAGTCATTGAATTTCAATCAGCCATTCATTACACAAATTTCAAATGTGGAAGCAATTACGTCTTAAGTTTTCTTGGGATTGAGTTTTATTAGAGATATACAAATGATTATATACAGGCTTAAACCATCTTATAGCTTTTAAAGAAACCTAAGCGCTTTTGGAAGTATTCGTATTTAGTTGTGACTGCTATACAACTTGTGGGCTTTCTAAAGGAAATATTTCTCCTTGTCCACAGGTACAAACTCTTTCACTACTTGTCTATTTTTCTTCTTAATATTTTAAAGAGAAAGCGTGATTTATCAGTGACACATATTTTAACATTTATTTCAATAATATTCCTGTGAAATTCAATAATTAGCTTTATTTGATTTGCCCACCCTATTTTTATAAATTCTGAGAGGAATTGCTGAAAAGAATGGGGGAATCTAACTATGTATGCAGGACATTGGTTTCAGGGAGAAAATGACACATTTTTGACTATACGTAAAAATGTGTTTCTAAATTTTGAGGGCAGCTGCATCATTTTAAAATTACTTCTGCGAGAAAATTATGCGAAAGTTAAATGTAATACAAAAGGGTGTGTGGTGTGTACTTAATTGTTACGTGGGAATAAAGGCTACACAAGGATTGTCTAGATAGTTTAACCATTCTCGACAAAAATGCAGAAGTGGTGCAGCTACATGTTAACTTAATTTTGCCAAGTGGATAAAAATAACTTCTCTCTGATGGAACAGATCAGCCCTGACATTTATGGCCTTGTGGGACACATACTAATTTTGTATCTAACTCAGGAATCTTACAATCCCATAAATACTACATCTTCTCAAATGCTCTATGAACCAATCAAAACGTCTTACTGACTCTCTATTAATTAGGAGTTAAATAAAATTTTTTACATGTGATCATTTTTAATGTTTGTGTCAGAGACAGGATTTTCTGTTTTTGAAAATTATACTTTAACTTCTTTACTCCTTAAAACAATCAGAATACATGATAAAGACAGAATAATGACCCAAATATGATTTTCTGTAGAAAGGAAAATTTTAAGATCGAGTGAAAATTAAGGGGATTAATGGGTTAATTCCGTGAGTAGGTGGGGTTTTAATATGTAAGCAAGAGAATTTGGTCTGATCTGAACTTGACCACTAATAAAATTTTGTTTTAATAAGCCATTTAATTTTTCCAGAGTGTCCCATTTTTTTCAAAAAAAAGGGGGGATATCTAATACATATACTTCTGCATTTCAAGGAAATGAAAAAAATGAAATTGCCTTGCTCACAATAGAGCCATGTATATATAAGAATGAAACATAGTATAAGTGAAACTTAATGGACTACAAGTAAAATGCTAAAAATAAAGTGTGTTCCAAAGCTAGTACTAATTCTTTGGATACTGTCTTGAAGTGCCTAAGACACACAAAAACTCAAGGGCAGAACAAACAATAAAACTAACTTATGATGGTCATCGTTAATTTTTAAAGAATTTTATTTAACTTTTAAACAACATAAAAACTTTTTCCAGAAAATAGTTTGCCTTTTTGACAAGTTTTGTATTTCAGCAATAGGTCTATAAAAGAAGCTTTTCTATATGACAGAAAATTAATTTTATCCCTATTTTTGGCAAAAAGAGGATCCTTCATTATTTGTGGGAATTATATAATCATCATTTGTTACACATGATAATAAATAATGTGACACTGAACCGCCTGGACAACATTTTAAGGTGGTTCCCTTCCAGAAACATAGTCCAAGGGGTGAACTGCTGACACACAAGGCCAGTCAGTGCACGAGGCCAACTCCGCAATGCGTAAGTGCTGTGTTTCAGTTGAGAATGCAGATCCCTGTAAGGCATGAGGAATTTAAAACAAGTATGATTTACATTTGTTAAAAGATGAAAGGTAATAAAATAATAAAATCATAAATAAATAAAATTTTAAAAGTAGAGCTGTCATTTGTGTATTCTTAGATTTACTAATATCTTCATGTATATGTGTCAAGCAAGTAACATTTCAAGAAAAATGTTCTGTCCTTGAGTTGTCTGAAAATACTTCTCTGTTGCATTCATACATGAAAAATCATCTTTCTGGGATAGCATTCTTTATCTCTAAATTGAATGTGTGGTGTGATAGCCTGCTGGCATTAAATGTTATAAAGAAGAAGTATTAAACAGCAAATGTTTTGAAAATAGGTAGACTTTTGCTGTGGCAGCCCTATTGATTTAGATGTGAGAGACTTAGAACTTAGGTGACTTTGAATGTCGTTTCTTTAAAATATTTTTGTCCTTTGTTGAATGAAACAATTGAGTTAAATGATCCCTACAGAACATTCCAATTTCCAAACTTTAAACTTTATGAACATATTTTACATAGCTCCAGAATGCATTGCACATAGTAGATATTAATTACTTGTTTAGTGAATAATGATTGGATATTGAAGAGGAATTCTGCTTTGGGAAGACCCGGATCTTGCCATGCCCACTTGATTGTCTGGTAGAATTTTTTTTTTTCTTTTAGAGGAGGGAGGGAAATTATATTGCATTTTTTCCTGTCTTTTTAAATTTTATTTTATTTTCTGTGGTAAGAGCGCTTACCATGAGATCGACTCTCTAGACAAATTTTTAAGTTAAAAATACATTACTGTTGACTATATGTACAATGTCCTACAGCAGATTTCTAGAGCTTATTTTTTGCTTAACTGAAACTTTATGCCCATTAATTAGTAATAAAGCACAATAAAACTGGAAGAGACTTGTGTTTTCTTTACCCCCAAGACACTATACCCTGGATTGGGGCATATCATTAGATAGTTGAGGTAAATCCCAATTCTGCAACTTATTAGTAAGATTATTTAACTTCTCTGAACCTCTGTCTCTTCCTCTGTGATCTAGAGATGAGAAAACCTGTTTCTGAGTAACATATATTTGAATGAATATAAAAAAGCATCTAGTATATATCAGGAATACAGGAGGTGCTTAGTAAATTGCATTTACAAATTTTGTGAGGAGGTAGCACAGGCATTATCATCGACATCTAATAGGTAAGAAAATGGAGATCCTAAGTGGTTTTGAGATTTTCAAAGAAAATTTTATGATAGTATAAAACCTCAGGAATGATTGGATCACCGGCTTTTTGACTCCAGGGTTTCAATGCTTCATTTTCCTATAAAGTATGAGAGGTTATTATTGGAAACAAACTGGCGTTTTTAACCTTTATTTGTTCAAATGTGTTAAGATGTCATAAGAAGGATTTTGACTATCAAATTGAAGTGAAAAGTTCAATACTTTTATCATTATAATTGTACTTTATTCTGGGTAGTGTAAATCATACTTGTAAAAATAGAATAATTACATATTTGTTTGAATTTATAAAGGGCAGGGTCTAAGTAGAATACTAAGTAACATGAGTCAAATATTAACAATATATTACAAACTATAATAAAAAGGAGAAAAAAATCAAAGCAATAATGTACAATTTTTTCATGAGTATGACTTCTATGTAGAAAATTAAAGTAGATGGCATAGATTTTAGATGCTCAATATAAATGTAAACATAAATGGAAATATTTTATACCTTCAGATTTTAAAAACAAAGAAACTTAGGTTACATCTAAAAAATAAATAATACATATAACAGAAAAGAACAAAGTGAGAAATGTACAAAAGTAGCTCAAGGCACTTTGTCTGCCAGTAAAAGACTTCATTTTTAAAAATATAAAAATATATCTTTATTTTGTTTTTGGTTTCTGGGTTTTTATGTGTAATTTTTACTAGTTGTAAAGTCTCCCCCAACAACAACAATAATAATAATAAAAACTCTTGGTGAAAATCAAAATACATATTGAAATTTTTGTCAGCATATACGTCCAGTATATATTTCACTGGGGAGGTAGATATTAGTTTATATAGTAGCCTGTATGACTTTGCCAACACAACAGCAATAAGCTGGCTGAAGTGAAGAAACAAATCCATCTCCAAGATAACAAGTAAAACATAAACAGTAGGAGGTCTCATAGCTATTTAAATGACTTCATAAGTTTTGAAAGCCATTCCTTGTGGCTCATGGTATTTTGTCTTCCAAACACCCTGAAATTATTTTTAAAATGTTGACAACTTCAAAAATATTTTATCCAAAAAACGCATTTTAAATCTATGTAGATTGTTCTTATAATAAGTGCCCATAAACAGTTGGAACTCATGGCCAATTAAAGACAGAAAAAGTGCCTG
>RJWJ010022506.1:0-26785 GCA_004363605.1 Indri indri | reverse complement strand
ACAATAAGGGATGGAAGAATTATATCTAAAACTGGAGGATTCACTTGGGCATTTCTTCCTGTTTCTGTTCACAAATATTTAAAAGAAACAAACAAAAAATTATTTTAGCAACTAATTTCAGCATATAAGATCTCAGACTGTGCAGAGATAAAATTCTGGGGATATTCTACCATCAGGCCTGAGAGTATGGGGGATGGATTTGACAAGTGAGAGACCAGAATTTCCAAAGTGCCAGCAAATAAATTGTTTATGCTTTCTCTCCCATATGGACTATTTCAGGATGTATTTAAGCGGTTTTTAAGGAGAGATGTCCAGCATGGTCAAGCAATCACCCACATTTGTTGCAGAACTATGACCGGGTTTACTACAACACTCCTCATTTTGCCTTACTCTTGTTTCCTTGGGACTACACCCTTCAATAAAATATTAGCACATAAGCTTTGACCTGGGCTTTGTCATTAACAAAACTCGGTTAAGAAGGCTGTTGCTTCTTTTTGCCGAATTGTGACTTTGCCTGAATTATTACTCCCCTGAGACTAAGTTTCACCCACATTTCATTAAAAGTGACACCAGAGATTCCAAATATATGTACATTATATATACAATATATGTACAGATAAAGTATTGCATTGGCCCTTTTTTTAGATCTATGGATTTTCAGATTAAATATTTCAATTCTAAAGCAGTTTTTTTCTCCAATAAATCACTGGAAAAAATCCTTCTATGCAGACTTTAGAGCAGCCATGTCAGTTATATGTTAAGTCTCATATAGCAGATGGGAAACAAAGGAGACTTGAAATATAAGAGGTTGAGATTGTGATGGACATTGATAAAGTTGAACACCTGTATCCCCAACCCATCCTTCTTTGTCTGAGGAAACAAGTCTTTCCTTCAGTAAAAACCTTGACATAATTTTACCATAGTAATTTCACTTGCAAGGAGAATCTTGTTTTCTTCAAGGGCCATCACTAGTTCCAGCAATTTAATAAAAGTTGTACTCCAACAAGATTCAGAGAAAGGATTTTAAATTTGGATCCCAAGGAAAACACATCTATGTTAAAGGAACTGTGGAATCTTTCTAACCTTATCAGCTGATTTGGGGGAGGAATAATGGAAGTGGATTCCAAAAGAGTTACACAAAGAAGCACAATACAGGTTTAGATAGGGTTGGATCTGTTGAATTAGGCATTTGTGAATTACTGTGTTAGCATAAGTTTTTGGATCCAACAACTTGGTTCAGTGGTTGATTCAATACTAGCCCATAGTCAATAATGTTGAAGGGTAAAGGGATGGGGAACTTGAGGCCTCAAGGCCACATGTGGGACCACGAACAAAATATGATTAAGTGAAATAAAAGGACTAAAGTTTCTTCATTTATGCTACTAGTGTTCTTATGTTTCATTTGTGTGTTTCCTCACACCTTAGCAGCTATGTTCATCTTTTATCTGTTATAAAATTTGGCTATTCACATGTTTTTTCCCTCCCAATTCTCTCTCTTTGATATGATGAGTTCTGGAACTGGCTAATATTACAATTTATACTTTAGAAGGAATATGACTTAATTGACATCTTTCCACAGTGGACAATAACTTATTAGAATTTTGCTTACACTCTACTGAATATGAGTTTGTTTGTTTTTTGTTTTTTAAATTTGAACAAAGGATAAAATAGCCAAATGGCAAAAATCATGACTGTACCATTTCCTTTTCCACTGTCCACATCCATTCTCCACTTTTTGTGCCCTAGAAGGCTGACCTCTGCAAAGCGCATCACTCATGCCCCCATGTGGGCTGGATCCAGTTAGTTGGGCTAATGAGAGGCCACAGAGAGATGAAAGAGGAGAGGAAATAGCTCTTATCCACACTCCTTGTGATAGGCAGCATTTTATGGTTGTGCCTACGTCTACTGTCTACTTACCTCCAGAGCACCCCTTGGCCAGGCCTTCTTCCATGTCTGTAACTATCACTGTGCTTCAGTGGCATGATTTTCTGATGTTCTCTTTTCTGGTATAAGGCCAATAACGACATGCTAGTGTCCGAGTGACTCAATGCCCCTTGTTATTTCCATTAACCTTGCCCTTACTTCTGTAAATGTTTCCTTTATTCAAGACTCAAAAAATCTGAGTGGGAACCTGTTTCCTGATGGAACCTTGACTGATACTGTACCTACATTTTCAATAAAGTGTTTCTGGAATTGTGTAAAAGAATGAGAGGCTGAGAAGAGTACAGAAATTGCATGTTCTGCCCTTTATAACCTTAACCCTGACCATGCAAGCTTTCTCATACTTTGAGCTCTTCAAAAGAATCTATATAAATCCAAGGCTTCTCCTTATAATTCTTGTTTTCTTTGAACTTGCTAAAGTTTAAATCCCTGCAGCAGTGCCAAGCAGGGGGCCTCCAAACAGACCTCTGCTGTTTTAATAAAAGGAAAAGAAAAAAGGAAGATAAAATAATGAAGTAAAAGGCCCTGAGAAGTGACACAATTGTGAGATTCTAGTATGTTTGCTGGGTAAAAATAACTGGTCATGTAGAAAAAAAGCCATCAATCACTAAAAGCTTAGATTTTATCATATAAATATGATCCCTTTAGATGTCATTTTATTTTAGCTATTATTTGCATGCAGTATTTGTAGGAAAGTTAGATGTATAGGTTTATTTTCATTTGTTTTTAAGATTTACATCTCAAATATCATAAGGGGGGCAGCACTGTGATTTTAATTTGTACAATGCCAAATATAAAATAAAAGTGTTCTAATCTCTGTAGGTACTGAAATCACAAGAACTGTAGGAGAATTGTGTCATTATATAAAGTAATAGAAATCCTGGTCTTATTATTTTTAAAACTTTGATCTACCCAGCCAAATAGATTAATAAAATAAAGGATTGGGGGTGGATTTCTCTTCCAGTGAAAAGTCTAAAAACAAAAGTCTAAGAGAAAAAGTCTGAAAGAGTACAGTTGGATAATTCTAAACCATTGTAAGATTAAAGAGATGTCTGCAGCATAAAGGCAAGTTTTATACACATAAAGATCCAACAGGGTGGCAATGGGTGCCTGGCTTGTCATGTTACTGACACTTTTTGAAAGAAAGGATTATGATTAACTACCTTGGCTGGATCCTGTTGGGAAAGTGAATTTTCTGATCGTTTTGTTCACAGAAACCAAGCTAATGATTTCTCACCAAAATTAGCAATATAAAGGGTAAAAACAGAGCCACCCATAAAACCCGCCTGCAAATGGATACCAGCCTTGTTTCTTTGTGATGGTCTATGCATTCGATACTGTTAAAACACAACGCTAGGAAAAGTCTAACAAAACCCAAACTGAAGAATCACAACTAAACATAAAATATACTACCACAAAATTTTAATTTCAACTCCTAGCTTTTCTATGTTTTTCTGTATAACACAATAAAATGCATGACTTTGGTAAATGCATTTTTCTACATTTCTGTATTTTCCTTCAGAAGCATCAGGAAAAAGTACCATGTGAGATTAGGTTAATGACAGATTACTGATGAACTAATATTGTGATGTAAGGTAAAAAATATTGGCAATGCAAGATTTTGTTCTATACCTGATTTAGGTTGAGTTTTTAGTTTTTATAAATCTATACCTGACTTGTGCTGTGTTTTATTTACTATCGATGTACTTTTGTATGCAAAGATTTAGAATAACAAGGTGACTGCAATTCTTGTGTTCATGTTTTAAAATTCTCACATATATTGGGGGTTCTAACCTTCCAGTACCTTCTTCACTTTATTTAGTTTACTAATGTATAGGTAACAAGAGATTCTCTTCCAAACTAGATTTTGTATTCTTAAAAAGATCTTCTTCCTGAATTCATTTTATTTATTATGATGAATAAAGTAGGACAATCTAAAAGAACACCTGAATGTACTGTCTCTCCTGTTCCTGAAATTGAATGCAAAGCTGACCCAAAGCCTTTTATCTCTAGGTCTTTTCCTCAAATATTGGTCTCTTTATAGATTTGTCTTTAAGCATTTAGAGTGTGGAGCAATTCATCCTCATGTTCATGAAATATAAAATACAGAAAATAGTAGTATTAAACTCATCAATAATAGGATAAATGACATGTATAATGCATATGTACTGTTTAACACAGTGGCTGAAATATATTGCTATTATTCAAAATCGGTGGTGAAACCCAAGAATTCTGTGTTTCCCAGAGCAAGGGAAAAAACAAAGAGTCTCCTAAATTCTCAAAAGAATACATGCCAAATGTTCTCACTAATCACCTCACAGCATCCTCCAATTCTCCAGGTTTCTTTAATAGTTTTACCCCTCCTGACAGCATCTTCTACCCCAGCAACTGCTCCTCAGCACCTGCCGTGGTTTGACGCTAGTCCCTGATGACACATGGGACAGAAAGAAGGCAGTAATGGGAATACCTGTATTCACCTGTTCCTCAAGTCGTAGCATTTCTGCCCCTCTGTTATTCAGAAAGAAATATATCTAGATTATTTACCTGAGGCAGACAGATAACTTGAAATATTAAAAGCCCATTGCCTTTTCCTTCTACACATCACCCCAGAGTTGAAAGCTGGAGAAAACTCATCTGATTCTAAGCCAATTATTTGGAGGACAAAGCATCAAGTGTAAAAGAAAATGTACTGAGACATATTTTCCATCCACAAAACATGTCTTTCTTTTCCATATCTGGGATAAGATCCAGCTTGGCAAAAAGAGGTGAATAAAGGCAGAGGGGTAGGAATGAGAATAGATAAGTTGTTTTTGTTTGTTTGTTTGTTTTTGTTTGTTTGTTTTATTTTAAGGGAAGAAAGGAAAAGAATGCAGTGTTTGATCTCCATTCACAGGCTCCCAACCCTCTGTTGCCACATGTATGAGGACCAAAATTTCCTGCAGGGGTCCAATACCACCTCCTCACTATCGCATGGGAGGAGAAAGCTAAAGTTGGTGGTGCAGCTAAAACAGAAAGCTAAGCTAGTTGCCACAGCAATGTCTGTTTTAAAAGATGAGTCATGAGGACCAATGAGGGAAGGGCATAAGACAGGTTTTTTACATTTACCATGTTTAAGCCATCCTGGAAATCTTTAGTTTTCTCAGTGATGCTGAGCAACTTCCACAATTTTGGTCTTTGCAATGGCTGTTTCTTGTGCTTGGAATGCTTCTTCTGATGTTTGATGAATAGGTTCTTTTTGATAGTCAGATTTCAGTTTAAGAGAGTATCCTCTGTCCACCCAGTATAAGCATCTACCCTGTTTGTCTGTATAAAATCATTGCATTTTAACATTCAATATACCATTCATCAACCTCATTTGTATATTCACATAGCTATGTTTGTTTTCTCTCTTTCTAAGTGAATGTTTAACAAGAGCAATACCCTCACTATCTGGTTCACTATTCTAGGTCCAGTCATAAAGTAATGTCTAACAGAATATTCACTATATAAATATTTAATGAATTGAATGGATAGATAGATGTTCCCCTAAGCAGTAAGCAGACATATCTGTGAGAAATAACTTGTGCCTTGTCAATAGGGCAACTTAGAGGTGGCAAAAAGATTGATGCTGCTTTTAGCCACCCATTTAACTCTCAGGTCAGCAGCACTTTCAAAACCTGAGTGAATTCAGTAATCCTGTGAAGACACACAGGTTTCACACCTTCCTTGTATTCATATATTGCTCATGCTGAAAGAGTTGAAGAGTTGCCATGCCAACATCAGGAACCATCAAAGAAGCAGAAAGGAAATACTTGCATATAGTCTCCGGTCTCTCATTAACAATGTGCATCCATTATTGAAATGCACGTTGGTCCTTGCCTTTTGCACTGATATGTAGCATTGTGTACACTCATGGTTTAAACATGGGACTTAGAGTAGTTTAAGGAAAAAGGAAGATACATTTTTTTTTAATTGTGATAAAGACACTTTACCACATAAGACCTACCCTCTTAATAAATTTTAAAGTATATGATCCAATATTGTTAACTCTAGGCATGATGCTGTACAGCAGATCCCTAGGACTTAATCATCTATAAAACTGACACTTGACATCCATTAATAGCAACTCCCCATGTTTCTCTGCCCCCAGGGTCTCAAAGAGACACCTGCATTCCCATGTTCATTTCATCCATCACTCACATTAAACAGCCTAAATGTCCATCAATAGATGAATGGATAAAGAAAATTTGGTTTATATAGACATAGTGGGATATTATTCAGTCTTGAAAAAGAGAATCCTGCTGCTATAACTGAATATTTTTGTCACCCCCAAATTCATACATTGAAACCCTAATCCCCGATATGATGGTATTTGAAAATGTAGCCTTTGGGAGGTAATTAGGTCATGATGGTTGATCCCTTGTAAGAGGCAAAGAGAGCTTGCTTCCTTTCTCCCTGCAATGGGAGGATACAGCAAGAAGGTAGACCAGGAAGAGGACCCTCACGAGGAACCCATCAGTGAGCACCTTGATCTTGGACCTCCCAGCCTTAAGAACTGTGAGAAATGAATGTTATTGTTTAAGCCACCTAGTCTATTGTATCTCGTTATAGCAGTCAGAACTGACTAAAACACCTGCCATTTGTTACAACATGAATAAACTGGAAGGACATTATGCTAAATGAAATAAGCCAGTCGCAGAAGGACAAATATTAGATGACTCCATTTATATGAGTCGTCTAAAATAGTTGAGATTATTTTTTAACTGTACTGACTGGTTTATTTTTCCAAAGTACATAATTTTGGAAATGTCTCGCTTGGTCGAATTTACAAAGAAACAGTAAATTAAATGAAAATTATTGATATGTCAAATACATTTCATTCAAGTAAGACATTATTATTATTTTTAGCACTTTTTAATCAAGAAAAAAAAGCAAAAAGCTTTCCAAGTTTTTTTTTTACTATAACTCTTAACTCTACGAAGAGAAAAAAATAGCTTTATTTTTTGCAACAGATGCTTTGTTTTAATTCTAAGCCTGTGAGTCTATCTTTAGTGTCTGACATAATGGCGCAGGAAACAATTATCTGAAAATTGTTGAGATTACAGGAAAACAACACCAAGTGGGGACAGGTGGGCTTGAGTCAAATGTTCAAACACGATTAAATGACTGAGAACACTGATCTTTCTGAATTTAGTGAAACCATTTTACTTACCTGATTTGCTACAGCCTCTCTTCACTGCCTGAACAATCCTTGATTTCTGATCTTGGTCTCTGCCTACCTTCCCCGGCTTCTCAGAAGCTTTGCATAGGTACTACTCCTGATCCCACTGTAGTCCCGCCCTGATAACATCTCATTCTGGGTTTGATAAGGTTGTAAAGTTGTTCTCCTGTTTGGGGTACAGAACGGTAAAGTAGATTGAGCACAGCTACCAACAGGTCTGGTTGGATTTATACCAGGTTTAACATGTTTTGAAACCTCACGGTATGTAATTTAAATATTTTCATTACAGGGCGTAAGTCATAACAACAGGTCTGTTTCACCTGCATAAATTTTAAAATGTAAAACATCCAGTAAAATTCACAAAATAGACAATTCAAAACTATGAAATATTTCCTCTGATTTTTATGAAGATAAGGCATAGCTCAATGGCTCTATGACAGATAGATAGAGGATAGATAAATGGATAGAGGCCCTGCAAACAAAACTACTGCACTGTAATATTTGTAGTCACCTGATCTACAGTGAATGAACTAAATGCCATCAGTCTAGCAAAAGGCCAAGTTATTCAGCTTTCCCAAGAGAATAATCAAACAAATAGGAAATTTGTTTCAGTAACAGGAGAACTAAGCCAGAACAATGACTAAAGTAGATTTTCATAAACCAATAACTAGAAGGCATTAATATAAGACAGTATTTAAGTAACTTGTATTATCTGCAGTCACATTATTAGTGTTTGTAAGTAAATATTTTAATACTGTTACTTTTGCTTTTACTTATCATGAATAAGGCTTAACAAAAAAATTAAAGTCATATTTTAAAATAATTTTATGCTAGAAAATAACAATTGACTCCCATTTTTATTGTTATTTGCATTGTTTCAATATCCTAATAATAGTGATATTAGTGTTTTTTTCTAAAATGCAGACATTTCCAGAAGACTTTAGATATTTTCCAGCCTCACTCCCTATGTTAAATAACACCTAACTTGAAGGTTTTTAGTGAAAATTACAATGGATGACAATGTTTATAGCTTTTTAATCAATGGTAGCAATAATAATTTTAGTGACATAACAGTGAATACTTTTCTTTCTTTTAGATGTTAGCACACTGTTAGATCTAAATTAACCCAGACATCTTAGATGAGAAAATCTATACTACAATTCTGACTAAAGAAACATACTCTCCATTGGGAAATCTACATTATATCTTTAGTATAAGGCAGATTATTTAATAAATTCTGCATGAAAAATGATGTGTAGAACTCTAGTCATTCCTGCTGTCATCTGAATCTTTGGATTTTCCAGTTATAAATGTCCAGACTTGAAACAGATTCCATATTCCACATTTGCAATTTTATAAAATAATTTGACTTTGTAAGAACTTAAAGCATAAAATTTACAGGCCAAGATTATTTAATCTAGTAATTACTGAAAATATATGGGAAAGCAAAAGCAATTTTTAAATAACAGAACATCGAAAATGGTATATTTGGAGAAAATTTAAAAGTAAATCCTCAAACTAAATATATGTAAACTGGGAAAAAATTGTCATTCATATAAAACTGAATTAGAATATGCATTGTATCAATCTTAGCAACAATTTATTTCATTTTGATTGTGTTTATGTTGATAGTCTCCATCACATTCTAGTTGTAAACTGAGATAAACCTGAAGAATGATGACGATAACGAGAAACAAAAAATGGAGTTGAGTAGTGATAAATCAGAAAAAAATACCAGAAACAATATTCAAAACCATGTGAATGGACCCTTTTTGCCAAGGTAGAGAATCAGTGTAAGGAAATGCCCTTAGGAGCACTGGCTTTCACTGGGAGAGGGAGCAGGGAAGATAAGTGGAAGAACTGAAAAGCAGTATTCACAGAGGCAGGAAGGAAACACTTAAGCTTTTGGCCATAGAGGTCAAAGGGCACACTTTTACAGTGCTAAGAAAATGGAATGTAATTCAATTGTTTCACATACATGGGAATAAGAGTAGATATTTCAATTCCCTTTAATTGCTTCCTTTTTCTAAAAATAAATGTAATCTGCAACATAAAAAAAATGCTATCAATGGCAGCTTTAAAAGGTGGTAGTTGCTAAGAGAAGGAAAATGTGTGTATGTATGAGTGTACACATGTATGTATGTATTCACAAATGTGTATATATGATATATATGTTAGGTAGATAGATAGGGATTTCAGGTCTCCTAGGGATGAAAGTGGGCCTTAATCCTGTCCCAGGCCTTGCCACGCCTGGAGGAGAGAACACCCACGAATCTGCCAATCAGACCTTAGTGGGCCAACTGCAAAAGAATGCAGAAGACTTTCTAGCCCACGGGCCAAACAGCATAGATACAATGGAGTCTAGAAAGGGACCCAGAACAACTGGCTTTCTGAGAGGCTCGTGGGAGATCCACATGCGTAATAAGACTCAGGTCATATAACTCCCAGCTGTCCATCAAAGTGTCATGTTTTAGTCTTGGTGTGCTCATGGCTGAAGAATGACTGGACACGTCAAAGTTAGGCAAGCATGAAAATGAGGTTTATTGAGGAGAAAAAGATAGGATTATAGGGCAAGAGCAAGATACAGGTTTACAGAGCATGACACATATGACACAAATAACAACTGGACCCATTGTAGCAGCAGGGCAAGCAAAAGGGAGGGAAAAAAGAGAGATTGATTGTGGTCTGCATCCTATTTTATAGTTCCTGGACAGGGACCTCCCTTGTCGTTCAGAAGGCACCATGGAACCACTTTGATTGGACAGTTGGGGAGGTGCATGACCTAAGTCTTACTGTGCATGTAGGTTTTAGGTCACTTTCCGGATTTTATGGTACCCATAGGGCTTGGCCTATGGGGCTAGAGAGTCCTCTGCATTCTTTTGCAGCTGGCGCACCAAGTTCTGATTGGCAGATTTGTAGGTACCCTCCTGCTCCATGTATGGAGAATTAGGGTTGGGCAGGACCACGATGGGGGCAACAGCATACACTTTCATCCCTAGGAGACCCGGAATCCCTCACTACCTACCTAACAAAAGTGGTTCCATAATGACGTCTGAACCACAAGGAAGTCTCTATCTGAACACTATAAAACAAGACCCAGACCATAACCAAGGTCACTTTTTGCTATGACAAGGGGTCTGATTGTCATCTGTGACTTATGTATCTTGCTCTGTAAACCTATATCTTGTTTTTGCTCTATAATCCTATCTTTCTTCCCCTCAATAAATTTCACCTCATGCTTGCCTTACTTTGGTGTGTCAGGTCATTCTTTGGCCATGAGCACACCAAGAACAGAGAACACAGAATGAGATTGCCAATTCACTCAAACATCTAGAATATAACTTTATCTGAAATTATATGTCATAAATTATAAAATATCTCAAAGAAGGTATATAAGGTATATATATATAGTTTTTATTTTATTGTTTTACCATCTGTCTTATAAAATGTTTTCCAGATTTCATAAACATTGCTATCATATTACCATGATTAGTAAAGACGGGAATACATCCTATTGAATTAATCAGGCTAATGTAGATGGCCAAAGTAATGAATTCTAAATCTGTTCAAGATCTAGTAATTTTCAAGTAGATTAAATAATAATTTCCTTAGGTTTTTTATATTTTACTCTTCATAAAACAAAATCTTGGCAGATTTTTAGGATAGCAATACTGTTTCCAGATCTTCAACATAGAACAGGGATTTAATACATCGTTTGCAGGATATCTATATTTGCATATTTTTCTCAATACATTAGCATAACAGTTTTATTCTTGAGCATACGTCACCACATACTAAGTTCAATCACTATTGTAGTTATAGGGGAGACAATGTAAGGAAGTTAAATATCAATAATATTTAGTAAGGAATTTTTTTTTCAAATATAAGTAGTATGTATACCATCTATTAACAGCACTTTCAAATAAAAGTATCATATAATTTAACCCACAAACAAATTCAAATAAGGCATTTGATTTTATATTGTATCACATTATTTTACAAGATTTTCCCATGACTATATGTAAAATAATCCCCATATATTGATAAGGAAAATAATAAAATAGTTACCTAGAAACCATACTTGGACAAGAATATATCTATAAGTTAAAACAAAAATAAAACTGTATTTGATGATAGACTATCTCCACATACCCAATAACAAAAATTTAATTTGATATCTTATCATTCAACCAACATTTCAAAATTTGATTAAGAATAATAGAAACAGAAAGCATTTTGAATAAATATTTCTCAAAAATCTAATATTTGTATCCATCAATAAAATAATAGCAAGAAAATAAGAACCTAAGATGGGGTTTTCAACTTTTTTTCCCCTCATAAACAAACACCAACATCAACCACAGAGTTTGCCAGTGGGAGAAAGGTGCGATACCGTTCCACATCCATCATAACGGTCATGGCCAACACTCCTATAACAAAGACAGGTTTTCAGGAGAAAAGCATAGTAAATTTCTTTAGTCAATGTTTTATGTGACATAGGAGCCTTCAGAAATGAAGACTCAAAGACCCCAAGGAAAACTGAATATTTTTATATGCTTAAGATATAAAGAATTGGCAGCTGTGTAGAAATGGGATTGGAACAAAAACCTATGATCTGATGATAATAGACTGAGGGGAAAATCCCAATAATGCTTGTCTTTTCAGATTCTTCTTGGTCTGTCTGTAGCATTCCTTTTCCCTCCCCCATTCCCATCCCTGGAATAGGGCAGGCACCCTCTGAAATGAGAGTCTTCAAGGGAAAAGGGAGAGGGTGAACTTTCTAGGTTTTATGGCTTGGAATAGAGTAGAGGAGTTCTAGTTTCCATGGCCTGCCTGGGGTAGAGGAATTCTGACTTCTTTGCATTGCTTTGGGGTGAGCTGAGAAAGAGGGGCAGGAGACAGGAGGACCAGAACCAGAGAAGGTCAGAAAGACCTTGCTTCTAAGGCCTTTTCAATGCCCTTCAGTTCAAAGTACTCACATGCCATGGTGCCATACTTTGGGGTATCATGTTCTGAATCCCAACAGTAGTAATGATATTTGTTGTTGTTGTTGCTACTGCTATGATTGCTACTTTCACTATTTGCATTGATCATTGAAAAATAATTTTGACACGGAAATGTGGTCTTTGCATTTTTAGAAAAAAGGACAAAATTAAAATCTACAGACCCTTGACTCTGTGTCAATCTACTGGGTTGTTAGTTTATTTACACACACTCTCCATGTTACCTATTAATGATGATGCAAAAATAATAATATACAAGAAACTTTGACCACAAAGAGTTGTACTAGGAGGTTTATGGCCTATACTTTTTATTTTTTATTTATTTTCAAAGAATATTCATGTTACTGTTATCTGATAATCTTTAATGTTATCAATATTGTTACTACAAATAAAATGTTCATACTCATCTCCAAAAATCTAACTTCATTTGGTTTTTCTGCTCTTATTCCTTTTATTTCTTCTGTCTTCATTTCATTGATGCTTGTTGGTTTTCCTTACATAAATATTAGTTAGACATCCAGAGACCCTCCGGCCCCTCCTGGATACAAAGATGGGCACCCCAAGCAATTGCTACAGAGGGGAGAGGGAATGCCCCACAAATGTTCCAATCAGAATTTAGCACACCAACCGCAAAAGAATGCAGAGGATTGTCTTGCCCAGAGGCCAAGCAGCACAGGTACAATAGGGTCTGGAAGGTGACCTAGGACAACTTAAGGCTAATTATCATGTCATTAGCTTAAATCTACATTGTGGTTCACTCCCTCCCAAATGGGCTTTCAGAGAGGCTCATGGGAGATCCACATGCACACTAAGACTCAGATCATATATCTCCCAACTATCCATCAAAATGGTTCCATGGTGACCTCTGAACCACAAGGAGGGATCAATCCAAACACTATAAAAGAAGCCCCCAGACCATGGCCAAGCCTTTTTGTTATGGCAAGGGGTCCGTTCGTCATCTGTGGCAAATGTATCTTGCTCTTGCTCTATAATACTTTCTCTCATCTATAAACCTCGTTTTGAGCTTACTTTGCTTTCAGTGTGTCTCGTCATTCTTCAGTGAAGAGCACACCAAGAACTGACATTTCAGACTGTTGACCTGACATAAACACTGAAAATTTATAGATATTATCCACCAGCCAAAAGGCATGTTTGCCAGCACAAATACTAGAGGGGTCTTGTCCTTTATTCTCACCTCTCTAGGCCAAATTTCTCCTCAAAAGAAAAGGAAACAATCCATTATCTGTGATACTTCTTGATTTCTTAGACTTCTTTGGGAAGTTGGTCAGCAAAACTTCGATACTACCTACAAATTCTTACTGTAAACTTTAATCCCTAATACTTTTAGTCCTCATGTTTACAAAGCTGCCCATAGAGAACATTTTGTAATAAAAGACCACAATAATTTGAAATCCCTATATTTGGAATTTATTATGATTTGAGTGTAAAAATATTTCCATGTCCCTTCCTCTATCTTTCCCTTCCTCCCTCCCTCCCTCCCTCTCTTACACTTTGATCTAAATATCTTTTAAAACATAATGGAATTTTGTTTTTCTTTTATTCTGGAAACATTTCCTTTCTTTCCTGTTTTACATTAAGAAGATTTATAAAGAAGAACAATAATAAATAATTTGATGATACAATCTACTTTCCATATCTGAAAATCAGTACCGTAGAGGATTAAACGGAATTATCTGTCCCCACTACCCAAATTAGACATTAACTAATACCCTAATCTAAAACAGATAAAATTTTACAGAATTTCTTTTGCATTTTTAGTAAAGGTTTGCATATCTTCCTCAAGAATATTTTAGAAGGCAATAAATATCAAAATAAGAAAGAAAACATTTATCTGGTAAGAAATCTGCATTTTATGAAATATTTTCACTGCTTTCCAATCTTACAGTAAGCAATGGATTTATGTCCTGGGATATTTTGTGACCCGGGTAAGCTTTTCAAGCCTCATTATGGTGTAAACATCTGAAAACATTTGCATTGTTAGTAATAAATTTGCACTTGAGCTTCATGATAATGTGTGCCAAAGAAGCAATAACTCTTTTTTTTAATTTTTTTCTTGCAGCAGGTTACTACAAAAAGAAACAGTTAGTCTTTACTTTTATATATTCTATGGAAAAGTATTTAATCTGTATCACAGAATTGAAAAGTTTCCTTTGAAAGTTTGAAAGAAAAATAATTGATAGTATTTGCTTTCTAAAATGCAGAACTCTCCAAACACTTTTACTGAGTGTTTTTCTCTACTTTTCTTTCTTTCCCTTTGTTGCTGACAGACCACAGGTTTATGAGCCTTTATGAAAATTTAGTAGAAAAAATTAAGTGTTCTGTCTTCTTGAAATATAAATCAAAGTAATTTGGCTCATTCCTCTTTATGCAGCTATAGTACGACTTTCTGTAAATAATCTACAGTTATGCAAAAAAAAAAAAGTCACTTTATTTTCTTGCCTAATAAACAAGACCAACTCCTAAACATTTTTACCCTCAATAGCCCATTTAAAAACTCTGCTCTACTCTGTAGGTCTCCATGACCTGGATTCTGCCTATATCTCTCATCTCGTAATTCACATCAACTCAAACCTTAGTCTCCATAAATTATTTCTAGTTTCTGGAACACTATTAGTACATTGCATACCTTTAAGTTTTGAAAATGTTTTGTCCTCTATCTGGGAAAGCCATTTGGCAATGTTTGTGCGGAATATTAGTGTTTGTCATTCAAAATTTCCTTTGGACTTCATGTCCTTTCTGAAATCTTCTGATTAGTCTATAAGCTATTTGGGCAGACGTCACTACTGTCTTACCTTCTGCTTCTTTTATGCTATTATCATGTGATAATGGGTATTATCACATGGTTTTGTAACTACGTATTTAAATGCTCCATTATAAGTAATGTTTGTATGTATGTATTTAAAATGGAATCTATGTTACATATGTTTGTGTATTATATATATATATGTGTGTATATTTTTTCTTGCACTTTTTGAGAACATGAGAATACCATATATTTTGTAAATTCTCACTTTCTAGAATAAGTTCCTCCAAACACTAACTGTTCAATGTGTGCATATGGAAATACACTGACCTTTGAAATGCAAACAAAATGCTGTTTTAAATCAAAAGGTGTATGAAACTCAACAGTGCTTTAGGACACTCCTTGCTTTTCATTGAACCAAGAAATCATGGTAGGATGCTCACGCATCTTTGTACCCCTAAGAAAAGTTTATTCCATATACCTCCCCATAATATAATCATTCTCATGCTCTTGTATTTGTGGGAGCTACCTACTGATTTTATTATGCTCTGTTCCTTCTCTTCTTCTCTTCATAGTATCCCTATCTTTCTTGGGCCCCTTCGATGTGTTAGTGTCATATATTTCCTGACAGTTCTAATACTAACAGGTTACTTCTTTCTTTATGCTTCTCCTGCCAATTATCTTTGCAGCAAAACTATGAAAATCTCTCCTAAGTTGTTTTTTTTATTAAATTACCCATGCTGTAAGAACCAAAGGTTTCCATATAACTTAAATATTCCCTCAAATATCTAACAAAATCCCACTGTGTAAATGTCTTCAACAACCCCTGCTGATGAAGTGTAAATGCAAAAAGGAAATAGAAGATGGGTATTCTTTGTTTTTCCTCAAGAGGAATGGCTGTTTATCTTTCCCATTTTGTATCCTGTATCTAATTTTGCAATTCAACAGAAGATGATGAAGAATTTGCAGTTTCTGTTCTGGTTCTACACATCTGCAGGTGAGGCTATTTTTGTGACAGAGTTTTGTAAGAGAATCACACTTGCTGCCATTTTGAGACAAGTGTTTCCAAGTTCGTAGGTCTCAAGGTGAGTGATTCTAAATAAAGACTAACTGGAAGAGCTCATGGCTTATGAGAATTAAAAAAAAAAAAAAAAAAATCCTCCCAATGTTCTTTGTCTCCAGACTGCTAGAATATCTAAAAGGAAATAATGAAAATTATGCCCCATCCATATAAAATATAATTTAAAGATATGACAACAGAATTGTATATGTTCTGTGGTTTTTTGTTTTTAATATGTCCCTTCCAGTGTAGAATGTTTCCCTATGAGTCTAATTCTGATGCTTTAAACTATCATTCTATAGGCTGTAACTCTGTGTTAACATTACTGTTCCTCTCCTTACTTTCCAAACTCCTTCACTGTTTTAAAGCTTATCAACCCCCATCAGTGCTTGAAAGTCAACCAGAAAATGGAATGTTTCTTTTCTTCCCCCCCTAGATTGAATATTCTTGAATTAAATCATTCATTTATCACAAGCCTTGGATAAATTCAGTGAAGAGGAAAATCATTTCTAAAGTCTTGATTGATGTAGTAGTGATTGCAGCATTATAAAATAGCATGCTATTAATTCTTAGAATTTATATGTCACAAAAGGTCATAATCCCATTGTCTGGCTACTTTTATTACCCTATATCAAGAGCATTATTTATCTACATAATATGTCACTGAGGTATTTTAACCTGCCACATTTTGCTTATCAGGTAATATAATCAGGTCAACTCTATTACTTTAATTCATTTTGCTCTATCAAAAAGGACAGAACATAGATTTACCTGAGTACTTAATGTCTTTACAAGTTTGTTTAATACTACAAACTTTATGGATTATATTTGGTTTATGTCCTTTCCAATTTTAGTACTAAATGTTATAGTAAGGATAATCACTATGTAGCTGCATTTGACAACATTCACAATCAAAGGAAAAGATTTTTTGCCACAGAACAAAAAAGAAATATAAAAACTTTGATGATAGATATGTAATGTATTTTTCACTTTCTATTTTAATTTTGATAAAAGGAAAATGTAGAAAAGAATATTTTGGAAGAATTTCAATATAAATCATGAAAATTAAGTTTTGATAATCCATTATAATAACTAGGCCAAGATATCACTCCATTTCCTTCCTGCCTCATCACATAGCAATAGAAATAATCCCACTGGAAAAAAGTTGATCTTATTCCTCCTCTGATACAAATGTATCCATGATTAATTTTCATATTTTGAATAGAAATCAAACTACTTTCTGAGGTCTATAAGATTTATACTTCACCTTCCCCCTCAATAGCCCAGTCTTAGCAGGAATCCTGCCAAGTCAATTTTGCAAGACTCCTTCTTCCACCTTTGATATCTGATCACCCTTGACATCCTCTCAAGTTCCTAGCCCCTACTCTTGATGGTATGTCCTTGGCCTTCCTTTATCAAGAACATTGTTAAGTCAGTTAAGCAAGAATCCACCACCCTTGATGTCTCCTCTTAGAAAATTTCTGCCCACTGGCCCTGCTCCTAGGCTACAAATTCCCTGCTATTAATATCTTTACTGTATGTGGAGTGGAGCCCAATCTCTCTTCTTGAATAAAGAATTTTCTACCATTTTTAAGAACTGTTGGAATACTTTTTTCTTTAACGCCATCCACCCATTCCATGCTTGCCTTATTCTCCTTCTTGCTCACCATTTTCTCACTACACCGCTATCTGTAACTTTCTGTAACAAACAAAAAGTGTTGTCATTTGAAATAAGTGCACAGGTTTATTCCTCTTGTGTTACTTTCTACCCTACTCTTCTGGCAACAAGGTTGTTCTTCTAATCGAGATCTTTCACCTTCAAAGTCTATTTCATAGTGAGTCATTCCCGATAATCGTTCATAAGCTCCCTCCCCAGCCTCCTCTCAACCCCATATATTGTTTTTAATAGTCTCAGATTTTTACTTCCCCCCTACTCACTGTACCAGGTTGTCATACCCATAGTATATTTTCTCCAGTACATAGCATATTTCATATTACATAGCAAGGCTTAACAGGCATTGTGAAGAACTGTAACAGGTCTGAGATTTTATCCAGCTTAAAAACTAACAAGTTAATTTATACTAGTTCCATGAATGCTGGAAGAAGACAGAGATTCTTGAGGTAATGCAAAGGACTTTATTACAACACAGAAATAGCATCCATTTCATATTCACACTGGTTTTTCTTATCCCCTAAGTTCTATGGGAGAAGCATAGATGGTGGCCCCAGATGGCATTCCCAGATGAGCCCAGATTGCATATACAGTAGATTCCATTGATGGAGAGAAACATTGGTATTTGAGAATTCAAGTCTTCTAGGTTGGACATTTTTCCTATGTGCTTGGCTAGATTTCTATGAAGATATATCTTATTCTATTTTATTACACATATGTGGTTTTAGCTAGAATTGATATATCATTATCATTATTATTTTATTTTTTTAAATTTTATTTATTTATTTATTTTTTTATTTCAGGAAATTATGGGGGTACAAACATTATGGCTACATGTTATGACTTTGCCATATTCCAACCATGATTTGAGACGTGCCCTTCCCCCCCTGCAAAGTTCACCTTGTCCATTAGTTGTGAGTTTACCCACTCCCAATCCCCCTACCCCCAAAGAATATTATTACTGTGCAAGCACCTTGGTGTTGATCGGTCAGTGCCAGTTTGATGGCGAGTACATGTGGTGCCTATTCTTCCATTCTTGTGATACTTCACTTCGGAGGATGGGCTCAAGCTCTACCAAGGAAAATATAAGAGGTGCTAGATCACCGTCGTTTTTTATAATTGAGTAGTATTCCATTGTATACGTATAGCATATTTTATTAATCCACTCATGGATTGATGGGCAATTGGATTGTTTCCACATCCTTGCTATAGTATTATTATTTTAGACAGGGTCTCACTCTGCCACCCAGGCTGGAGTGCAGTGGTCTCATCACAGCTCATTGCAACCTCAAACTCCTAAGCCCAAGCTATCCTCCTGCCTCAGACTCCTAAGTAGCTGGTACTATAGCCATGCACCACCACCCCCAGTTAATTTCCCTTTTTTTTTTTTTTTTTTTGTAGATATGAAATCTTACTCTTGCTTAGGCTTGTTTGAAACTCCTGGCCTCAAGCAATCCTCCTGCCTCGGCCTCTCAAAGTGCTAGGATTACAGGCATGAGCCACTGCACTGGGCTTAGAAATAAAATATAATATAGGAAAATTTTTAGAATCTGTGAAAACTTATGTTAAGGAACAATCTGGTTTTCCCTTCTGTGTTATCTTAGAAGACTGAATACACAGGAAGGTCAAATCAGAAACTAAGTGGAATGGCCAAGATTCCATACTATAAATATGAATATCTTAAACAAAGAAAGAAATTAAGCTATGTGCAATCAATGCGTATTTAAAATTTCTGAAATTATTTTAAGTATGTAATTTCATAATCAAAAGTTTCTTGAAGAATAAAAGAACTCTCATATCTGACATTTTCCTGTCTCTAATATACAGGTATAAATCCTATTTTTGCCATCTTTACTAAGACTTTTTAATTTATTAACATTTCATTTAGTATCACAATGTATTTTAAAATGTGTTTTTTAATTTAGTCACCTTAAAATATTATTAAATACATTTTAAATAGTTTGTTATATAATTTCAAAATATTGACAGAAGTATAAAATTCATATTTTTAAGTCTGTGCTCTTTGGAAGGGAAATGCATATGATAAAATCAGTATCATATTTGAAATATGTTGTTGTATTTCTTCTTTATTTCTAATAAAATAAAACCATAAAAGAAATGTTACATTTCTGAAAAAGCATCTTTTTAAACACACTATCAAAGTAAAAGATAATAAGAAATTATACATTAAAGTTTTTAATTTTTTACATGTTTGTCAGATTAGTTAAATGCATAAAAATCCACTTAGAGTAGAAATTCTGCCTGTTATCATAATTTCATAAACATATATCTCTAATAAATAATTTGTATCAATTTCTCATTACTAATAGAATAAAAATAGCAGGAAAAATAATTTAAAAATACATCGAAAATAGCAGCAAAAGAGCAACATCCGTTACTCTGATGTGACATTGATGAACACCACCTACCGTTTTCAATTTAAAAAAGAAGAGCTGGGAAATTGTAAGATTTACTGAAAAAATTATCTTAAAAGAAATTTTCTCAAGGTCAGTACTTTATAGGATTTCTCCATACAATAACTTTTCTACCAAAATTTTGTTTGAAGTAAATGAGTTTGCAATGATTGAAAAGGTCTTTCAGCAATTTTACTGAGAGACAAAAACTGATAAACTTTCAAAGGAAGACAATATAATGTGGATTTCTTACAATGCATCATCCTTATCATATAACATAAATTTTTAAAAAATACTAGACATTCACTCGAGGAAGAAAATGTGTTGCAATTTCTTTTTAAAAGTGAGCATAAACAACCTTAATAAGAGCCATACATTGGATAAAGCAGATAAGACCATTAAAATATTTATTGTAAGTATATTCACGATCTTAAAGTAAAAGGTTGACCTAATGTGAACATTTGGAAAATCACAGCAGTGAAATAGAAGCCAAATGTAAATTGTAGACCTAAATGTATATATGATATAAACATTTCACTGAGTAAGCATTAACATAAGGTGGAGATAACACAAAAATAGTCAATGACCTTGAAGAGATAGTAAGATAAATAATCCACTCTAAAGAACATAGAGTGGAAAAAAAAGAAAACATTAAAAAATAGAATATTTAAGCAGATCAGTGACCTGTTGGAAAAATTTCAATAGGTATATTATATATGTAATTAGTATCCCAGAAGGAAAGAGATATATCCAAATGATTAATGATTGAGATTTTAAAAAAATTATTGAAATGCTTAGATCATCAACATATCGATTCATGTAGATCAGAAAACTCCAGAATTTATATAAAGAACACCATATCTAATAACTTCAATGGCAAACTGATGAAAATCGAATATAAAGAATAAAATCTTAGACCCAAACAGAGTAAGACAAATTACTTAGATGTAATACAAGAGATGTCTGATTCTTGATTAGGAACAGTGGAGGTCAGAAGCCAGGTAAATAACATCTAAAACAATCCTGAAACTATCATCATCACTTTACACAAAAAAAATCCCTTATAAAGTGAAAATAGTCTTCAAAAATGAATATAATAAAGACCTTTTAAGACATGCAAATGTTGAGAAAATATGTTGCCAGTACAACTGCATCATTAAAAAATTTTAAAGAATGAACTTTAGGCTAAAGAGAGATGACACCAGATTGAAACTCAAATCCACATGATGGAATGGAGAGAAACAGATATATAAATAGAGTTAATAAAATCATTGCCAAATAATTATTCATGTAGATTTCAATGTATGACAACACTTGCTAAAAGGATGATGACTGGTAAAAGGAATTTTAATATTATAAATTTCTTCAATTTTTTAATATGTGGTCTAATAAATAATCCTATTCTGATAATTAAGGTATGCATATTGTAATACAACTACTATAAAAAAATCAATGTTATAGTAAAAAATAAAAAATTAAATACTTGTAGGATTGAGGATTTTATAATAACATGTGTAGATAGCATATATTACCCATAAATAATGCTTTTAAGAAAGCATTTTCTCCATTGTGTTAATGTAAGTTCTCTCATCTTATTTGCTTTTGAACAAATATGTAACTACCAGAGAGATACTCTGCTTACCCAAAACAATGCCATTTATAAGTAAGCAGCTGAAGAAGCTATAAGAGATATACTATTTGACAAAGCATGCTAATTTTATGACATCACTGAATCCTACCATACAGGTAACAAGTGACTTTGCTAATGCATGAAAAAATTAAAAATTTAAAATTTTTAAAATATTTAAAAAGCCCCAAAGATTTAAGGAATTTGGATGAGCTAATTTTGGGACCCAAGGTAGTAAAATAATTTTTTTGAAAACTAGATCTTCTTCAATTTGAGAAATAAAAATGATTTAAACCAAATAAAAAATTCTCATTCACATTATTTCCACTTACTTCATGTTTATTTCTTACTGGCAACTAACAACCTGCTCGAACTAGGTTCTTATTTATTTAGTTACCAACATACGCAGTATGTATATTTTTCTATGAGATGTCCTGAATTAATCACTTAGCGTTAATTAAAACTTAACTGATGAATTAGACTTTTCACTTGGGTAAACAACTTTATAGGAAAGAGAATGGAACACTACAACCTCCAAAACTTGTTATATTTACAGCTTCCTAAAATATATGCTTTAGGCTTCTGGAATTCCCTTGTATCACAAAACTCGTCAGCAGAATTAAAACAGTTCACATTCATTTCTTATGTGAAAAATTTATATACTATAAGGACATAAAAATGTTTATAAAAATTCAGGAGATTTTGGATGTAAATTGCTATAAAACAAACTTCTTTTTAACAAAAGAGAAATAATGAATTAATATAATTCACTAAAAATGTTTTAATTTGCACTTTGTAAATAATTACTTTACTTCACTGAGAATGCGTGACCAAAACCCTAGTGGCAAGAAAGTGGATATACATAAAAAAATAATTCTGCAATATAATGAGGGTTGTCCAGAAAGTAATCAGCTATGAAACTGTTCTCGTATTAAAAATGGCTGGATACTTTCTGGACAGCCCTCATATATCCATTCATAGATTTGAGAGTTTACTATTTTGTTTTGTTTTTCAGCAAATATGAATCATTTGGTGTTTAATTTCATATGATAGCAAAATAGAATTTTCTGGTTTTAATAAAATAGCTTATAAAAAGGCTCAGAAATTCTGTGGACATCAAATACCTTTTAAAACACAGTACTTCTATGAACTGAGTGTAAATGGATCAAAACCATATGGCAACCATTTCCTTCAAATGAAATGCACATGTTGAAAACACAAAAGAAGAAAGTCCTGAGCAGAACTCCTGTAAATGTAGCCCTCTGGATTTCTGAAGTTGAGTACTAGTAATATTTCTTAGTACTGAGAAAATACAGATCAACATGAAGAACTGCTGCTGTCCTTCCTGGAGTGAAGATGGGCTTGCTAAAGACTGGCAGAGCAATGGACATGAGTTTTCAGTGTTTTAATTTCATCAAATAACTTCCTTTAAAGATTGTGTCTCTATAAAAGAAGTGTTTCCAGACATTTTCTTCTTTATAGCAAAACTGTAATTAGGACATGAAATGCATGGTGTGAGCATGATTTGGAGTGATAAAGACAATCAGAGTAGGAAGTGCCCTCAATATTACAGGATATAAAATTTAGAAGAAAAGGCTATTATATAATTTTTCCTGTGGCTATTTTTTTTTTCATTTTGTGGAATGAATGTCTCTAAACACACACTTCCTAGTTCATTCTATCCCAAATGAATGTTTTGAAAGTGTTGTTGTAATATCAAAATATGCATCAGTTCTTAGGATTCTCCACATTAAGTTTCTTCCCAAACAGAATAGTGTCTGACATATATTATGTGTTCAATTTAACATATGGGATTAGAATACAAATTATTTGTGATTAACAATTTACAACTTTCCACCACCACCTACTTTTCTTGAAAGAAAATTTTCAATGTTCCTGTTCTCTTTAGCCTGCCCTGAAAAGTTTTGCTTTGCCAACCATGGAATTTAATTTTGAATTCCACCATTGAGAAGGAGGGAAGAAGGACTGGCTCTATACTTTGAGAGGCCCAGTGCAAAATGAAAAAGTGTTAAGATTTCAGGGTGGCGACAGCAGAGCATTACAGCAAGTGTGGCACTGTTGTAAATGCGGTGCCTTGTCAGAGAGGCGGGATGTCTATGAACCAGCCTCTAGAGAAGTCAGGGAGAATGACAAGTGACTTATTTTAGAGAGATTTCTTAAAGAGTGATCTGTATGGGGCTTTTATAAAATATAAAGGTGATAAGTGAAACAAAAAAATGTACAATTACCATGTAATATTTTTTAAGAAAGAAAATAAGAAATATCTTATTTTTTAAATATTAATTGTGGTTGCTGGACTGCTAGCCTTGAACACAATATCCCTGTAGGACTGAACAGGATATTACTTCATAAATTATACAACAAAAATATCTTCGACATAAAATGTTTCTGAATTTTATGCCAAACTATTCTCATAATTATCACAATTGTTCATTTTACATTTATTTGTAAATGTTATTGAATTCAATTTTATATTACATATTGAGATATATAGAGACATATCTTTCCTCTCTATTGATTACAAGACCCATGTGCCTTAAACTATGATGTAGTTTAAATTTTAAGTCTTGTTCAATCCCTCTTATTTTGGGTGTTTCCGAGTGTGTTTATCCATGTTTACTTTCCTTACATATTATCCCACTTGATACTACTAATATAAAACACACAAAGAAGTTACCGGATTGGTGATATTTTAGAGGATGAAATTGCTGAACAATGCGCCATGAAAAACATTGAGTTTCCTATAAAATATCAAGCTATTTCTTACATTAGAAAATGCAAAATTGTTAGGTTTTATTTTCAATATCCTATTCTTGACTTGGTAACTAACATACGCAATACCATAAACAGCCCAATTTAAAATTGTATTAGTATAAATTACCTTTTTGGGGAGTATCTCAAAAGAGTTGTTTGAAATTATATAAGCTGTTTCACTCTACTTCGGCCTCCATGAATGGGTATTGACAGATATACAACACCTATGGAAAGAAAAAATCAAAGCCAGAAAATCATTACAGTAGTTTACCAAACAGAGGGAGCCAGAACCAAGTACATATTTTAGGGTACAGAACCAGGAAGAACAAGGAAAAAGAGTCAGGGGAAGGGAGGTGAGGCCAGAAATCTACATGCCAGGTAACAATGAAGCCCCAAAATACCAGGTCTTGCTTTGGGGAACTGAACTGGTTGGAACATGATAAGTTCACACACTCTTTCAGTTTCTTTATAAAAATATGAATTGAGCATGCTATTACAACAATTAAGGCTAAATATGTGAGAAAAAGACAAAGTTATAGTTGCATAATCAACCATAAATTAGTACCCTAAAGGCCTGACATATGAATGTCCACCTAACTAACTTCCTAGCTGAGCTATATGTATCCCAGGTCATGCAACTTGACGTAACATTTATTGAACAGGCTTCAGAATCTTAGCTGCCTTAGAATGGCTCTTTTAGGACACCAATGGTGGACTTAGATTTTTTTAGGTCAAGGAAAAAAGATATCTGTTCAAAGTCAAATATGAACAAATAAAAGTATTTCTGTATTACCCCAGTGTCTTCCAACCAGACTTTCTATATGGGTGTTTGTTCTATCCATGTCTATTGCTTAGGTCATATGGGGATATTAAATTAGATTCCTTTATTCGTGGCAAGAAAAATCTTAGTGCTATCTATAGCTATCTACAATGTGCATGGGTGGAGCTCATAGAAAAGCAATGTCATGGTGTGTCAATGAATTCTTATTACTTATTAATTTATTTGAATTTGAAAAAGTTTTATATAGAGGTAGTTATAAGATATAGAACTAGAGCCCAGTGGTAGGGATTGGGGGAATTATAGCATTGCTGATGAGAAGAAAATTTAAGACAATGTGCCGTCACCCTTGAGTTTTAATATATGTGCCCTGTGCTATGTTTTTACTTTGTGCATAGGCTGACTCAAGGGAATTATTTTGAGTCTTGAAAATATGGTGCTCAATGTTTAATTATTAATTCTCTGACAGAAATATGTAGTATAATTTAGTATATAACTTGCATATTACAAATAAAAAGCAAAGAAAAAATATAGTCATTTGCAGACTGCCTAATTTGGGCTAGATACTGTGGTATCATTTTTGTCATATGTAATAGGAAAAATGATATATTTAGGTTTTGACAAATTCTTTATATAATTAGAAATATTTAAAATTTTGAGTATATGATATTAAGAGTGAAAGTTCCATGTTATATCCTGTGGCACACGGAGGTTAACTTATTTTTACAATTTCTCAAAGCTAGGTGTGATAGATAATGAATGCAAACCTGAATCATTCTTACTGCCCAAATCAGTTATTGTCTGTTATATCATTTAAAATTCACAATAAAAAGTGAACCATGAGTACAATCTGAGTTTTCAGTCATTTGTTTTAAAGTCATAACTTCTACTGTGAAGCTTTACCTTCTTCTTACATTTTTATTCTTTTATTTTCCCCAACATTATTAAGGTATAATAAACACAAAAAATCCTGTATGTATTTGTGGTATTCAAGACAAGTTTTTGAGATATGAAATGAGTAAATCAAGATGGTTAACATATATATCACCACACTTTATTTTTGTGTGATGAGAATATTTAAGATCTAATCTCTCAGCAATTTTCAGGTACACTATATATTATTATTGGCAATCACTATGATATAAAAGAGACCTCAAGAACCTACTCATCCTAACTTAAACTTTGTAATATTTAACCAATCTCTCTCTATTTTCTCTATTTGCCCCCACCCTAACTCCCTGCAACCACCCTTTAATCTATACTTTTGTAAGTTTGCCCCTTTTAGATTCCGCATATAAGTGAGAGCATGTAGTTTTTGTCTTTCTGTTGGGGCTTCTTTCACTTAGTGCTTGAGGTTGAATACTAAGGTTCCATAGTGTATATGAAGCACATTTTCTTTGTCCATTCATCCCATGATGGACAGTTACGTTGATTCTATATGTTGACTACTATGAATGGTGCTGCACTAAACATGGGAATGCAGATATCTCTTTCACACATTGCTTGCAGTTTCTGTGTATATTCACAGTAGAGGGATTGCTGGATTACATG
>RJWJ010022505.1:0-26817 GCA_004363605.1 Indri indri | reverse complement strand
AGAGCTTTGTAAAAGGAACAACTGAGTGGATGTTAAGGGGCATTCTAACAGGAATGGATGAAGAAGGGCAAAGACAGTTGTGCAGTTTGGCGGCATGGGAGAATTAAAGGCAAGAACGTGAATCAGGCGATTCTAAGGCCTCTGGCCGCCTCCTTTGGAGGGTTGTCCATGGGGCCTCATGGTGGCTTTGTCCTCCTTTGTCCTCTCTTGGCCTCCATGCTGTTGTGCTGCTCCTGATTGTCATTGCTCAGGGCTTCGTCCAGCTGCAGCTCTCCAGGGCTGGGCTGGCACTTCTTAGGATGCCAGGAACAGTGGCTTCTGCACCAGGCCACCCATGAGCATTACCCAGGGCACACAATTAGATTTCTTAACTTTGAAATTCTGTTTAGTTGACAACATTTTAAAACAAAAAGAATCCAGGCACAGTGGCTTACGCCTGTAATCCCCAGGACTCTGAAGGCTGTGGCAGGAGGATTGCTTGAGCCCAGGAGTTTGAGGTTGCAGTGAGCTATGATCAGGCCACCGCACTCTAGACTGGGCAACAGAGCAAGACCCTTTCTCCAAAAAAAACCCTACAAGATGGGATGATGATGAATTGAAGAAGCCATCTTTGATTGATTGCATTCTTGGAGCTTATTTCCTGAACTCCGAAATGTTACAGCTGCCTGATCTTGGATGTGTGTGATGGGAGATGTTTTCACAGCCAGTATGTCTGAGGGAACCGTGCAGAGTCACTGGTTAACCTTTCCCCATGCACGCTTCTGTGCACAGACCCACAGATGCACGGTCACGCTCTTGTTCCTTAGAAAATGAAACCTCGTGGCCATTCAGGGTTGTGATCTTGAGCGAGTCATTTAACGCCTTTGAACCTCCCCACCTGCAGCCACACAAGGGGTAAATAACATCGGCCTTGCATGGCTGTTGATAGAATGGAAGAAGATAAAACCTGTGAAATCGTTTAGTGAGAGCCTGGCCCATTAAGGCATTGAAAACAGGTTTCTTCTCCTGCCCCACGGGCCATTCCCAGACTTTTCCAGTTATACATCAGATGATCAGTCAACATTGTTGACTGAACGTGCAGATCGTTATCACACACCTGCCTTGTGCAGGGCACTCTGGTAGGCGCCTGCCAAGGCTCGGAGAGAAATGCAAGGCAGGCTGTGTCTCAGAAGACCGTGCAGATCCGCCAGGAAGGAAGGTGCGCCGGAGCCCGTGGGGCGGCTGAGGGAAGACGGGTCGCTGGAGCCGGGCAGGGCGGGGCCTTCAGGAGGAAGGAGAGTTGGAGCTGAAGGAGGTAGATCTTGGAGTCTAGGAGGGAGAAGTGATGGCAAAGCCAGTGAAGCCCCACTGTCGTGCGATAAGGGACCCAGGAGTGGGGGTGGGGGGAGTGGTGGTTTGGGGAGATGGGAGAGGGACTGAATGGACAGGAGTGCGGATTAGATGGTGCGGGGCCCTGGGCGCCAACCTGAGGCATTTGGAATTTAGCCCAGAGCAGTGGTCTCAACCTTGAGCCAGCACAGCGTCCGTTGGCGGTCTTGTTAAACTGACGGCTGGGCCCCAGCCCAGGGTTTTTGATGTAGCGGATCTGGGGCGGCGGGGGGGGGGTCCTGAGAACTTGCATTTCTAACAAATTGCCAGGGAGGCTGATGCTGCCGTTCCGGGATGGCATTCTGAGGATCACTGGCCAAGAGGCAATGGACGGTTAGCCGGGGAGTCCCGGAGGAGGGGAGCCCTGCGAGGTGACCGGGCTCGAGCCTTGGGCGGTGGAGGTGGAGTTGGAAAGGAAGGGGGAGCCTGCAGTCCTCTGCGACTGGCTGACTGGCTGGTGACCCCAAAGCGGAAGACACTGCAGTGGGTGACCCCACATTACCCAGGGGAGGCAGGCTTTGGAAAGAAGACCAAATGTCCGTGTTTAGGCATTTCACGCCTGCAGAGGCAGCGGCAGGACTGCGAAAGGGAAACTCTGGGTGGTGTCTCAGGAGGGCCGATGCCATGTACACCTGTGGGGGCTGCCGCCCCCTCGGGAGAGCCGGAGGCAGGTGTGGAAGGGCCTGCGGTCTCAGGATTGCTTTTTCTTCTCGGAAGCAGGTAGGCCCACACAGGGTGCAAACTCACGACCCCATCCCCAAACCATCTCCGCCAACCCGTCTCCACGACTTAGCGGAGGAGACCTACACCCCACTCCCGCTAACCAGGGTCTGCGGCCCCCTGAGGGAAGGAAATCCCAGTGTGATCTCTGTGGAGCCAGGTGGCTTTCTCCCCTCCCGCAGAGGCCCGATCTTTGGTTCCAGAGCAGACGGGCTAGTTGTTCTTAATTTACACCATCTTAAATGCATTTTCTAAGCTGTGCCAAGAACTTGTGCTCGTGTTAGGTGATAGAAACCTGTATGTCTTTCACACGCTTTCCACACTGCAGTGAGAGCTCGTCTTGCTTCGGGGTGGGGGGTGGAGTGGGGGTAGGAGTAGGTGATTTGTAACTCTCTGTCAAAGCAGCACAGAACCCTTCAAAGCGAGTACCCAAACAAAGAGACTTGAAAGGTAACCACTCCGAACTGTTGAAATATCGGGTTATACCTGATACATTTTATTTGACTCAAAATTCTTTAGGATACCAAATCTTGCAAAACTCAAGGCTTCTCTTTTAAGAGCACCATTTCACTGGGGGCTTTATTATATCCCTTAAAACCAGGGGGCCTCAGGACTGCTGGTTCTGCCTGCCATAGGCATTTGTTCCTTTGCAGTTCTCTGTGCCTTTGGTTGCTGGTTGTGCAGGCCTCTTGCATCTAATGCAAGCTCAGCCTGTTCCTGGTATTTCTTCACTGCCATCAGGGGAACAGAGGAGGCCTCGGAGTCTCACTTCTCAGCATAGATGGTGACTGGAGGGTTAACACAAATCCCAGCAGCCCAGCTCAACTCTTGGGGCCATGGCGCTGTGGTGGTCTAGAAGCAGGGGCAGTGGGCAGAGCCCCACAATCAGAAGAAGGCCCAGGTTCCAAATCGACGTACCCCCAGACATTGAAATCAAGGCAGTAAGTGGCCAGGGTCTCCAGCACCCAGTTAAGAGCTAGGGCGGTGGTTCTCAACCCTGGCTACACATTGAAATCTGGTGAGCTTTAAAGAAATGCCAGTGCCTGTGTTTAACCGCGGAGATTCTGTGTCAGTTGGCCTGGAGGGGGCCCTGGGCATCAGGAGTCTTCAAAGCTCCCTAGATGATGCCAACATGCAGCCGAGGATGAGAACCGTGAAGCCCAGGGGACCGAGGCACCCCAGTCGCATTGTGTTTTTTGGAGCAACTATTATGTGGCAGACATTAAAAACGTAAGGAGGAATAATTCTGATCCTGCCTCAGTGAGACAAACTATTAGGTCATGAAAATGTCCTGTATAACCGGGGGCAGGGGGCTGCAGGGACGAGGGATGTATTCAGGAAGAGAGGAGGTCAGGAGAGGTAAGGAGGGCTGGCCAGTGTCTTGGGGCGAGATTGTGTGTGAGAGAGACATAGTAGCACTTTTCAACAGAATGGTTGATCAGTGGTCACACGCTGACAAAGTGAGTATTGCAGGCACTTAGGGGAACCCAGCCACAGTGAGACTGAGACTCCTGCTGGCTCCCGGGGTGCAGCCCCTCCTCCTGGGTGCCAGTCCTGGCCACATCCCTGCTTGAAGTTTGGGGCCCAAGAGGGCAATTGGCTGCCAGGCCAAGTGCAACCCATTAGTCCATTTGTCCCTCTTTCACCAGCATTGCCATTTGCCTCTCTGATAGATGGAAACCAGCATGTGGCCCCCCCAGAAAAGACATTCATTCTGAGGAATCCCCTATCCCCCACCCCAAGGAGCTAGGTAATGCTTTGTGTGTATGCATGTGTAGGATTCCTCACCAAGGGGAAATCTGTCTTTAAAAACTTATAGCACATTAGGATTAACTGCTAACTGCTTTTTATACTGGGGCTTGTGAATGCAAACTCTAGACCCGCAGTCCCCAGCCCCTGGTCCGTGGCCTGTTGGGGACGGGACTGTAGAGCTCCGCCACCCCAGCCTGCCCCCCCACAGTCCATGGAAAAGAGGTGGGCAGCGGGCCGCTCTGCTCCCCATCACTCGCATCACCACCTGCGCTCTGGCTCTCCCCTCCCTCCCCTGCCCGATCTGTGGAAAATTTCTCTTCCATGAAACTGGTCCCTGGTGCCAAAAAGGTTGGGCACTGCTGCACTGGACTGAACAAATGATAACTGGCTTTGAAAGTGCTCGACCCAAAGGGGCTTTTGCCCTTCTACAACCAGGGTGCGTCCAGACGAGCAGCCCCCGTTAGAGTTGAGCACATCCTCCAGGGAGCCCTGTGTGGGGCTCTATCCCGAGCGCTGTGCTGTATGTAGCCTGCCCACTTTGTCTCGACCATGGAAGTCCTCAGGTACTCTGCGCTGAGGCTCCCCGTGCGCGGCTGTGATAGAGCTCTGCGCCTTCCACCACAGCCACCCTGCGCCCCCATCTCTTCAGTCTCTCCAGAATATCCTAGTGAACAAACTCAAGTTTTCACTTCAAAGGAGAGGGAAGAAAGCTGTGCTCTCCAGCAGGTCATGCAGTACCACTTTGAGACAGTTTTATTTGGGCAGTAAAATCTATGAGTTGTTCTTGGCAAAAGTTCTAATGAAATGGAAACCTTGAAATATGCTTAGAGCGGTAAATATGGCCTCACCCTGGATCTTGAGGACTAGAGGTTGTAGGCGATCTTATTAGTGGATCTGATTTGCTTTCCAGGAGGCTTGGTATTGGCGCATCCTTTCAGAACGCAGAGGGGGTCTGTATCATTTGCCTAGAGTGAGCTCGGTCCTTGAGGTCAGAATTATTGCCGTGCATGGCAGAGAGCTGAGCTTCGCAAAGCGTGGTCCCTGGACCAGCGGCGTCTGTATCATGTGGGGACTTGTTAGAAATGCACATTCTTGGGCACCACTCAAGACCTCCAGGTGATTTTGGTCTGTGCTAGGGTTTGAGAACCACTGGTTCTGTATGTCATGGCTTTTAAAAAGTATTGGTAGAAGAGAGAGAAGAAAGGATGTCCACCCATGACCCCCTAAGACTGAGCTGCCTGATCTACTGAATCTGAGCTAGCAAGGGCAGTCCGGGAGTGTCACCCAGGAGGAGGGGACATTGCCTGCATGGACCAGTGTGCAAACTGGGCATGTTAGGTTTCTGCGGGAGGTTTACCTTGTTGACTCCGTGTAAGAAAGGAAGCTAGCAGCAGGTGCTTGGAGAGGGAGTGCGAATTGTTTTAATGCCGCCAACTTCGATTCCAAATGAGGGGAAACATTCTCTGCATCTTTTTTTTTTTTTTTTTAGAGTTGATATTTACTCTATTAGAGCAACAAATTAAAAGATTTTTAAAGGTTTTCATTCAGTTTACAAATCTTATAATCTAGCAAGTTTCTGCAATCACTTTGGGGGCTTTGAATAATATTTGGCTGCCTTTATAAACTTGTGCTTTACAACTGTTAAACATTTAAAACTGCATGTAGAGATTGAACATTTGATTTCATTTTCAAGTTCTTTGGTTGTCTGATTAAAAAAACAAACCCTTCACAAGTACTTAAGCAATTCTTATAAACCTAATAACGTGGTCTTATAAACATGGGAAGTCTTAAATTCTCTTACACGTTCTAATACTGCTTATAAACCTAACAAGATTTTAAAATCACAAGTCTAAATCAATGATATGTTAAATTAGAATTGCAAATCTAATTCAGTACTGTGCCAAGTTCTGTTAAACACTGTAAATTCTGAAAAAATGTGTAAATCTATCATAAAACTATTAACACTACAGCATCATTAATACTAAGAATTCTATTAATGACTGACTTCATTGTCTCTATATTTAATTATAAATATCTCCAGGGATAAGATACATTTTTCCCATTAGGGATATAATTGTCATTCCCAACAATTTTGGGGTTGCCTCAGATGGTATTTTGGGAGTAGGATTTTAAAAATAATTTTTTTAATGTTTTGGAATTGATAATAAAGTAATCCATCTTCTCTGAAAGCCAGCCTGGAAACTGGATGCTCTTGTACCTATCTCTACACCCCCACCCTATGTCATGCCCCCACCCCCAAACACAGCTTCTCAGTGGGATGTTTTTAAGTTACGTAGAAACTCACTCTTGGGCTCTAGTAAATCTGAGCAGTTTGCAAAGAAAAATCCCAGACATGGAAAACCAAACCACAGCAAGGAGGCCTTGCTGCCCTCAGGCTGCTGGGGGGGTGGGCTCGTGTGAATGAAGATGACCAATGTCCCGTTTCCCTCTCCTTTCTGGGCAGGTTGGCCTCATCCAGCTTGGGCAGGAGCAGGTGCTAATCCAGCCCCTGAACAGCTCCCAGGGCCCGTTCAGCGGACGCGAGCATCTGATCAGGCGCAAATGGTCCCTGAAACCCAACCCATCTGCCGAGGCCCAGACACCTGGGCAGCTCTGCAAGGTCCTAACAGGTGAGTCTGGGCAATAGCGTGGCTGGCTTAGGGCAAGCACACAGCTGGCACCCTTTGTGTGTCCCCAGATGTGCTGAGGTCACATGAGGGAGAACTTACCTTCCCTTGTCTTTGGAAACTGTTTTATGGCCCCCGAGGCCATTTCCTTTTCCTTTCTACGTATATTAGTGTCAGCAGCCCTTTGAAAAAGTCCTTATTTTATTTCTGCAAGGAACTCGGGATCTCTTTTATGCAGTGCCTCAATTTCATATATGAGGAGCAAGTTGAGGCCCAAAAAACCTCAAAAGCTTATTTGTTAGCAAACCCCAGGTTGGTAGTGGAGCCAGGATGAGAATTCTCTCCTCCTGGTGCCCCGGCCAGGGCTTGCTCGATACAGTGGTCCTCAGCAGTTGCCGCACTGATTAGAGCCGCCTAGGGGACCGTGAAGCACTGGTTCGCACAGTGTGGGCCAGCAGCATCTGGGAATGTGTTCGAAATGCCATTCTCAGGCCAGACCTGCTGAATCAGAAACCCTGGGGGCAGGTACAGTCATCTGTAGTGCCACTGGTCCTGCAGGGGATTTGAATGCACGAAAACTGTGAGAACCACTGCTCTCAAAAATGCCAAGCACTGGCCTGTCCCCCAGTAGCCTGATCTTTTTGTCTGGGATGTGACTTGGGTGTGAGTGTTTTTAAAAGTGATTTGGGGCCGGGCGCGGTGGCTCACGCCTGTAATCCTAGCACTCTGGGAGGCCGAGTTGGGTGGATCGCTCAAGGTCAGGAGTTAAAGACCAGCCTGAGCAAGAGCGAGACCCCGTCTCTACTAAAAATAGAAAGAAATTATTTGGACAACTAAAAATCTATATAGGAAAAATTAGCCGGGCATGGTGGCGCATGTCTGTAGTCCCAGCTACTCGGGAGGCTGAGGCAGTAGGATTGCTTGAGCCCAGGAGTTTGAGGTTGCTGTGAGCTAGGCTGATGCCATGGCACTCACTCTAGCCAGGGCAACAGAGTAAGACTCTGTCTCAAAAAAAAAAAAAAAAAAAGAAAAAGAAAAATTGATTTTGGTATGCAGTGTGAGGAGAGAACCCAGGGCTCTTGTATTCTGTGCCTGTCTTTGAGCAGCCTGTGATTTGAGCAACAGGTGTTTAAGAACATTTCATGGTGCTGTGTTACCAGCAGTCCACTTGCAAATGTCTCCTGATGAAGTTGGATCACAGGTGGCCTTGTCTCCCAGGAGATCATGGGACCCCCACAGCTGACCTTTGGGAGTTGCACTTTTGTAGTTTAAAGACTTATCTTTGTATGAAAATGTAGTGTGTCTTGGTTTAGTATTCCACGGACTTTGGAAATAAATTATGTGACTAGGATGACCTTGTTATTTATAAACAAGTCTTGCAACTCAGCCCAGCCGTTGCGTGCAGACCCAACAGAAGCAGGTTGTCACCCCCCTTAGCCTAGTCTACATTTGGTGGTGGGGTGTTAGAGGTGATTGTGCTGGATAAAGGCCATTTCTAAAACTACAGGTGAGCTTTGGTGGTACATAGAGAATGTCACCAGACATTAGGGTTTTTCTCTGTTCCTTTCTGCACCCTTACAAGTGGGGAAGACAGACCTCAGCATAAAATTACTAGTACCTGAAAAATACTCTTTAATAGGAAACAGAGGTTTTGGGAAGTCTGACAGTTGGTTGTGTGTGGGTGTGATGTCAATGTGTTCTTTTTAATGTGAGCCCCCTGACCCTCCCTCGGTGAGTCTCAGACTAAACAGCAGTTAGTCATTCTAAATCTTTGGGCATTTTCTGCTGCTGACCTGAACGTATTGGTCGAGAAGCAGAGGGGTTTCTCTAAGGCAGCGGTTCTCAGCCTTGGCTGTATGTTGGCATCACCTGGGAGCCTTAACAACTACCCGTGCCTGTGTCCCACTCCCGGAGAGCTGCTGTGATTGGCCTCAGGCACAACCTGGAGGCACCTGGTGGTGTAGAAGCTCCCTGAGTGGTCCTGATGTTCAGCTGGTGGCAAAAACCACCGCATTAAGGAGTATTAAATGTGAGGAATGGCACCGTGGCCCAGCGGGAGTGGATTTTCTCAGGTGAACATCTTCAAGCAGGGTCCTGCAGTGAAACTGAGGGCAGGTATGTTCTATTCCCCCTTCCCTCCACTCATGCCAGTGCTCACCGACCGCTAGCCTGTGACCAGAAACCTAGTGTGCTCGTGGATGAGATAATGGAATGTTTGCCTGATGCCCGGCTTCCATCCTCTTTAGTAAGGATTGCTGACAAAATGATAGATGGTGCTTGTGTTTGCATTTTTGTCGCTATGGCTAGTTTTGAAGCACTCTTTTGATAGACCGTTTAGCCTTTAATGAAGGAGATAAAATTAACAAAACCAGGGTGGGGCGGATGTGATGGAGAATCAGTTAGAACAAGAGCAGCCATGCAAGACTGTAGGGAGAAATTTCTAAATTTGCTTAACAAATAATCTCCCCTTCCCTGCTTTCAAATCTCACATCAGTTTGCTTTGCAGTGCAGGAACAATGTGTGTATTTAAGGTGGTGGCAGACGCAGGCTCTGTACTAGGTAGGAACACAAAGGAGGGTTACTTATTTTGTTTCTGGTCCTTCTTGCTTTGTGTGAAATGCTCAGTAAACTTTGTGGCTGTGTTGTGAAAGACAATGGGCCTTTTACTAGGTTTAGCTCATAAGCAGTCAATGAGGCCCTATCTAGTTTGGATTAGCCCTCAAACACTGGAAGTTTAGAAGTTGAGAAAATTAATTTCCTGGGACACCAGCAAAGGAAATTCTAGACGTTTCCTAGAAAGATCAATCATATTAATCTAAGATTTCCCATGGGAAGATATTCTTTCTGGCTGAACATGGCAGTGGCCGTAGGTTTTACTGTGCTCTGTTATTGACCTTGTTTCTGTTGCTCTAACTTTGGACACAGCCTGAGATTAGTAGCCTCACTGGCTCATGCAGGTGAGGAGGAGTCTGATAACTCGAATTCCTCCACGGAGCGCTCAGTTTACCTGAGAGCTGATCCTAGGTAAGCTGCCTTGTGTTTAGGCAGGGCTGTGGGCTAGAAGGACTGACACAGTAAAGCCACCCGGGAACTTCTTCCTTCTCATGTATACCACTGAGGTTGCATTTCTAGCAGTCTCTGAGGCTCTAGGTGAGGTAATGGGCTGATCCTATTTCCTATATAGCTCCTTATTTTTAGGACCTATAAACTAATTCATAAACTATCGCTCCAGGTTGGAACTTGGCAAGAAAATATGGAGTCTGCAAGCCACCTTCTTCTTTTTTTTCTTTTTGGTGACAGCATGAGTTATTGGAGGTTTTTGGCTGTCCTCAACAATGAAAATGGTACTTTGGATATTTTGAAATTTTCCTCAATTTTTAAGTGGTCATTTTGACTTCAAAACTTTTCATCTTTCTTCCATGCTTATTTTAATTTCTCCATTCTGATTCAATTCAGAATCTTCCCGCTAGCGTTTTCATGGTCTTCAGTAACCATCTGCTTCTTTATCTCCTCCACCATGGTGGATGCCACGTGTAGCGGATAGAAGTAAATAGTAAATTAGAAGACGAATTTGCCATTAGCATTTTCTTTTTCTTTTTTAAAAAGAAGCCCAGGCTGGAGTTCAGTGGTACCATCATAGCATGGCTCACTGCAGCCTCGAACTCCTGGACTCAAGCTAATGAATTTTCAAAATAGGAATCCCACAGTAGTGGTGAGCTCGTTGGAACATGCATATGCCATCCAACAGGGGTGCCTGTGAACGTTGATGTCTACTTTATAGGTTAAGTTCTGTTACGATTGTTTTAAAAAATCATTGCAGCTATTTTTAGTATTGTTGTTTTATTTATACCATTATAAAGGTAATTTCAGTGAGTTATTTGGAGGATACCACAACTCTTCAGAAATTGTGTATTTCTAGTTTATGCAAGAATTTGCATGTGTAATACTATGTGTATATACTTTAACACATAATTGGTCAGTACTTGTGCTTTGTATCAACTAAGATTTGTTTGGTTCAGGGTTGGGTGGGGTGGCTCATGCCTGTAATCCTAGCACTTTGGGAGGCTGAGGTGGGAGGATCGCTTGAAGCCAGGAGTTCGACATCAGCCTGAGCAAGAGAGAGACCCCATCTCTATTAAAAATAGAAATATTAGCCGGGCATCGTGGTACATGCTGGTAGTCACAGCTACTTGGGAGGCTGAGGCAGAAGGATCACTTGAGTCCAGGAATTTGAAGTTGTAGTGAGTTACAGTGATACCACTACACTCTACCTGGGCTTACAGAACAAGACTCTCAAAAAAAAAAAAAAATTGGATATATAAGGAAGATTCATTTGGTTGGAAATGACAGAAATCAAACTGTCTTAAATGCTAAAGACATCATTGACATGAGCTCATGGAACTGACAAGTAAAGCAAGAGACTAGACTTCAGGTAAGGCTTGCCCAAGCTCTGCTTCTCTGTGGTTCTTTCTGCATGTGACAGCTTTGTCCTCAGTTGGCTCCTCTTGAGATGACAAAGAGGCAGCTAGGATGCAGAGGTAAACCCCTCTGTTTAATCAAGATTTGAGGTAGGTTGGCTTGGATTGGGTTCACCACTAGTTTGAAATGTTTTAAGGCAGGATTAGGTCTCCCTCCTGAAGAATGTAGGTCCCAGCCACCACGTGACTATGGAAGTATCACTTTGTTCTTCATCCCTGTCCTGACTTCCTGCAAGCCACCACACACTTGGGAAAAGTCTGGAGGAGTAGATTTAGGACACCTCTAATCCAGGACTAATTCATCATTCCAGCCCACAGGGTTAAAAATTTGGTTGGTGCCTTCTTATTTCTACAATGAGGAATAATAGATGTGGTTAGCACCTCATTTCACCTGTGCCCAGGGATAAAGGAGGCTGCTGGCCTTTGCTCACTTAGGGAGGGCTCTGTCACTCTGAAATTTCCTCTAAACTTCTTTGAAATCTCAGCTCTCCAGTGGGTTAAAAAAAAAAAAAGATTTTGTATTCATAGTTTATCCCATGTTCTTTGTTGTTAAAGCAGTGGTTGTGGTCTTTCATATCCTTTCGTATCTTAACTGAAAGCAGAATCTAAGAGATGGAATTAAATTGCTACTTTGAGTTTGTCCAAGTTACTATTCTAAACATTTATTTGCAAATAAAAATATTAACTCTAAAAGTAGATACCACCGTTTTAAGAATTATTATTCTGCAAGAGGGAGATGAACCTTGTTGGAGGCCCGATTCTGTCTCCCTTTGGTGTGGCCTCAGGAGAGTCCCTCAATATCTCTGTGCCTCTGCCTTAGTTCTCCAGGGCCGCTGTGACAAAGAACCGCAGACTGGGTGCCTTAAACAACAGAAACTTACTTTCTCACAGCTCTGGAGGGTGGAAGTGTGAGATTAAGGTGTTGACAGGTTGGTTTCCCTGAAGTCTCTCTTCTTAGTTCGCAGACGGCTTCCTTCTTTCTATTGGTTTGTCCAGGTTTTCTTTGTTCTCCCTTCCACTGGTGTAGAAGTTCCATAATCTATTAAAATGTTATTACCTTTAAATTAAGAAATATATATCGGTATATATTAAGGAGGTCTAAAGGTATCAGGTGTCTGTTATTTATAATGTAAGAGTTTTCTTCAAATGCTTTAACTTTGATTTTTTCCATGTTATTTTTGTCTATTAAATTATATTTTGTTTTTATTTCTTCTCAGTTAATTATAATCTTTTTTTACAGTTAAATTATTTAGATTTACTGATATATTTGCCAACTTATTTGCTCAGTATTGTTTTTTGCAAGCCGCTTCTGTAGGCTTAATGTCCTTCTTAAAGAACCTTCTTCAGTGAGGGTTTGTGAGTGGTTGCATTATTATTTTTGCTTTTACTGAAACTGTCTTCATTTCACCCTTGCTCTTAATGATGATTTAGTCAAACACAAAATTCTAGGCTGTGTCTTATCTTCTCTCAGCACTTTAAAGATGTTATTCTACTGTGTTCTGACATCGGTTTCTGCTACAAAAGGTTTTCTGTCCATCTGATTTTAGATCCTGTGAAAATAATCTGTCTTTTCTCTCTGCAGGTTTAAAAAATGTCATTGCGTTTGTGTTCTACCATCTCTCTCTGGCCTGATTCCTGTGTTGATCCTATTTGGGCTCCTTGCGATGTTTCTCGGCCTGTCTCTGCCCCGTTTCTACTTACTCCTCCTGGAACTCCTGGTTGGCCTGTGTGGACCTCACTATTCTTTCCTCCATATTTCATAATTTCTTTATATGTTTTTGGACCCCGTCTCTGTATTCTGTATTCCAGAGACTTTCCCTCTCACTGATTGCCCAGTTTGCCAGATTTTTCTTGAAGGGGGTCTGGTCTCCATTTAATCTACCTACTGAGTTTTAAATTTAGCGACTATACTCTGTACTTGTGGAAGTTATATTTGATTCTTTTCCTATGCTGTCTGTCCCTTCTATGGCACCCTCTTTCATTATGGCTTTACCTTTCCGTTATCCTTTTGGATACTTTTAGCATAATTATTTAAAGTCTTTTTTTGAATGAGCCGCCCTTCTGAATTTCTTGGGGGGTACTGACCCTTCCAGTTAGTGCGTCTGCTCGCTCCTCCTTAGACTGGGCCGTTTCCTTGTGCGGACTGTGATGTCATACTGTGAGTCCTTGTCCCCCCACCCCTGTCTGCGCCGTCCTCTTTGGGAGCCCTTCATGCCCTGGGTTATGGGAGACCTCTGCTGAGTAATTTCACGTGCACTTCTGTCAGGTGCCTGGGGTTTTTCACAAGTCCCAGGATAATTTCTATGTTAGTGTTTTTCCTTGGGGCATCTGTAGCATGGGAGTGATGTACATTTGTGTGTGTAGCACAGGCTTAGGGATTTGCATTAGAAACTCTGCCCTCATCCCTCTGGCATTCCAAACTCTGAACAGAGACAGACGTCCCCGCACCCCCGTGTGCCGTGAGTGGAGTTACCCAGCCACCCTGGGGTCCTGGCCGGACTCCCATCTCCATGTGGCAGGATGACACTGGCCCTTCAGCTTGTGGGCCAATATTTGGGCCTGATAGCTGCTGGATTGTCAAGACCTCAGATCTCTCACTCACTGTTCCAAGCATGAAATTTCTCTACATTTCTGGCACTTGGTGGTTTCCCTTTCTTTACGTTGCATTTGGATGAGGTATTGCCTTAGTCTGTTTGGGCTTCTGTAGCAAAATACTGTAGACTATATAGCTTATAAACAACAGAAATTTATTTCTTATAGTTTTGGAGGCTGGGAAGTCCAAGATCAAGGCACCAACAGATTCGGTGTCTGGCGAGGGCCTGCTCTCTGCCTCATAGATGTCGCCTTCTCGCTCTGTGTTCACACGGACGAAGGGGCTCGAAGGCTCTCTTTAGTCTCTTTTATAAGGGAACTAATTCCCTCATGACCTAATCATCTCCCAAAGGCCCCTACCTCCTCGTATTATCACATTGGGGATTGAGTTTCAACGTATGAATTTTGGGGGGACATAAACATTCAGATCACAGTAAGTATTAAATTTTGAGGGAGTGCGTTATGTTTTGTGTAGTATATTTCTAGGCCTTTGTAGGACTCTATCTCATGAATTATTCATGAATAGTTTACTCAGAGTGATTCTTTTACTCCTCAGACTCAGAAGAAATGTAAGAAATGTCATGTAATCTCAGCATCTACAAGTCGGGTCACACCCACTCCGACCCATCACCTCAGTGGTTAGTGGAGGCCTTCCCCTCCGTGTGGTGCAAATGTCCCAGGGGTTTGTCAGGGCAGGACTTTCAAGACAGGCCCTCGGTCCTTCTGGCTTTCTGGTCACTGTTGAAAAGCACACGTCCCATGTCCACAGGACGCCGTCCTCCACTCTCAGCTCCTTCCCCTGTTTCTTCTCAAGGGCACCCCCATTGCCCAGTGTTGTTCTTTCAGGAGCTCAGGTTTCAGAAACTACTGCCAGGAATGCCTGCTGTGCCCAGACTTCTCTGGGCCCTGCAAAGTGCCCACGGCAAAGGGACAGGAAGGCTACCTCCTCACAGTAGCACGATAAGAAAGCCACGTTAATACCTCAGGAAATCAATAGACCCAAGTCATTCACTGTGGGGTGGGGAACCTGCGGCCTTGGGGTCATACGTGGCCTTCTGGGTCCTTGACTGCGGCCTTTTGACTGAAACCAAATTTTACAGAACAAATCCTTTTATTAAAAGAGGTGCAGCAGAGAAAGATGAAGCTTTTCTTGTCTCCTTTGGTGCTTAGACAAGAACAACCTTGAAATCGGAAGGCCACAATTCCCCACCCTGCTGGGCAGTGCCCGGTGGGAGCAGCCCGGTGGCGGTTCTGACATGTGCCCGCCGGCTTGTCTCATGCAATCTGGAGCTGACGATCCGTCCTGAAAGACCAGAGGGTCAGATAGGCCCAGCCCTTAGGGGCTGGGAACCTGTGTCCATGTCTTGTAGCTGCCTGGTTGCCACAAAGGACACTGTTGAGATCACCGGGTGTTTCTTGGACTGCGGTGTCTTCCGGAAAAGCCCCTGGGGGACCATTTACATTGTCGAGTGTGCAGTAGGAATCATTTCTGCTTTTGCCATTGTCTCCCAAGCTTAATCTCACAAGCTCTGAGGAGAATTTCCCATCCTGCCATTGGTTCGCGTGAACTGTGTCTTCATCAGGGCCTTTTCATCCCATTTTTATGTTCCTTTTTTAGACAGATGACTGAGGAAATCCTTTCAATTTTCTTTTGAGGTGTGTGGGTGGGTGGGGGATGCTTCCTGATTACCCTTTGGGAGGAATAAAATTAAAACCCAATGACGTCATGCTATAAAATCATGGTTATTGCTGTTATTCCCTGAGGCTGTGTGCCTGTGGCTTTGGAGCCTGTAAGATGCTATAAAGTGGACACTGCCTGCCTGTGTGGCCTGGGACTGGACACAGCCCTGGACGGGCCTTGGCCTTGAGCAGGCTCTGACTCTACTTCCCCCCATGTAGAGGGGCTGGGACAAGTCAGTGAGTTTCTCTTATTCCTATATTTCTTCATTTGTAAAAAAGAGGAAATACTTTTCTTGATATTTTTACTTTGCCGGGTTGCTGGGAGCTCAGTGAGCTCTTGCAGATGTGATTGCATTAAGTGGGAAGTGTTACTAGGACATAAGGTGTCATGTCTCTATGGAAAAGGTCCCCAGAATGGGTTTCCGAAAAGCCAAGCCGGAGATGAAGACTTGGATGCCAATGGTTAGTGTCGGGGAGGGAAGGGGCCAGGAAGCAGGAGAGAGAGACAGGGAAGAGGAAAGTCCGGTGGAATCCAGTGGAAAGTCCAGTGGAAGGTGAGGTGGTCACTACAGGCAACAGGGGCTTGGTTCCCAAGGGAACGCTGGGGTGTGCGTGGAAGGCTTCCTGGCGCTGTCCCACTGATGGTGGGAGCTGGAGTCTTGCCCAGGGGCACTCGGCTCCCAAGTTTCTGAGGTGCCCTCTTGTAGGCCATGTGAGTGGGCTTCTAGCTGGGGGAGCCTGGAAAATAGGGAAGGCCAGAGTCATATGGTAAAGGAGGGGCCCTGTCAGCATGCACTGCCACCAGAGCAGTGGTGCAAGTCGGGGTGACATGAGGGTCCCAGGGAGGGCATCTCAGTGCACAGCGCTCGGGGCCTCTAACCATCCAAAAATGTTAATAACTTTGGAAAGCTTGCTACCTTCTCAAAAACTATATACTCAGTTAAAAAAACTTCTTCCTGCATAAACAATCAGTTGATCTATGCTATATCCCTCCCTTCCGTCTTTCATCCTTCCTTCCTTCCTTTTTGAAAATGTCACTCAGCAGAGGTAGCTTGGAGATCTCCAAGGGAGTGTCCACAGCATTGCGGACATGGGCCTCCTGGAGGCTTAGCAAGGGCCACCTGCAAGGGACCCCTCTTGCCCCAGGGGACCCACCTGGGCTCCTGTGGTTCTCCTGTGAAGGCCCTGCTTTCTGGGCTGATCCCTGGATAATCAGATATGGCTAAGCCAGGCCTGGGGGCAGTGTTTGAGTGGCTCTTTAGGTAAATATATGCTTTTAAGCTTTCAGTGATTGGGGGTGTGTTCTCTAAATTGGTTTGTATGTATTTTATTTTTAGGCCTCTGTATTTAAACTTGTAACCTGCCCTCTTATTCAGGGCAGTGATTCAGTCATTTGACCACCAGTGTTTATTTGCTGTTGACTGTGTGTCGAGCCCTGTCTTAGGCACTGGGGACCCTGCAGTGCACAAGATAGACAAATGTCCTGCTCTCACGAAGCCAACACCAAGGGGCGATCACGGTCACATGGGTGGAAGCTGATCACCAGCGTTGTTCTGGGTGTGTTTTAGAGAAGAGGGTCCTGGTCCCTGGATCACCCCTTCCTCCTGTGCCACCCCAGGGGCAGTTCAGGGTGGCAGGACTTTCTGATTTTCTGTGGTGTTCCCTGGGAAGGGTGGAGGGAGAGAAGAAAGGGGTGAGAATCTAGCCACCAGGCTGACAGCTGAGACTCTGCACGTGGGCTCCATGCCCTGAAGTGGGTACCTGGTGCAGCCAGCGGAAGTCTTGCTTGCAACACTGCCTGCCCGCCTTCTGGCCTCCAGGCCCACGATGCTTATCCTTTCACAGTTCTCTGTTGTCTGCTTCGCTTTGACCTCTCACACCAGATGAGCTCCCTGGGACTGAAGTCTCCCACCTGCAACTCGCCCCTGGGTCGTGCCATTGCAGCAGAGCTGGCAGGGCTTTGCACCTCCGTCATCAGTCACAGAGGCATTTGACAGCAGGGACCCCTCACTCCCTGTGCCTCTCCCCTGGGGCGCTCAGCTTCTCTTCCTGTGCTGCCTACTTGCCTGCGGTCTCTCTCGCAAGGTCTCTGCCACTCTTTCTCGCTGCCTCGGGCTCTTTACCAGTTCCCCCCAGGAGCAGTCCCCCGCGTATCTCCCAGCCTCTGCCCTGAGCTCCAGCTTCGCATCTCAGCAGCTGGAGGTGGGCACTGCCCGTTCCCAACAACTTGGTGTTTCTGAAGCCTTGTCTGACGATGCCCGTCCCCACCACCTGAATACCCATTTTTTTCCAGCCACTCAGACTCAAATAACTGCATTCTCAGCCTTGTCCCCTTTGCTTGTATTCCCCCATGCTTTTGGTTTGCTTTTTATTTTGATGTTCTGTGGTTGCAAAGAGCTTTGGCATATCCATTACCCAACTTCACCTGTTCACATTTTTCTCTATTTGCTTTATAGGTTTTGTTTTGTCTTCTCTCCTCCCCACTCCCCTGCAATCCCTCTCCCCCTCCCCACATGCTTTTTTTCTGAACCACTTGAGACCGATTTGCTGACATGATGTCCCTTTCTCTGCGCATACTTTAGCTTATATTTTCTAACAACTCTTACTAAGCGTGGGGGTAGACTCAGGATCTATAGCACTGATGCACTACCATGGTCCAGTACGGCGGTCATATATACGTATTTCCGCTAGTGCCAGTAATGTCTCTGCTAGCTTTCTTTTCTTGGTCCAGAATCTAGCCTGGAGTCACACACTGCATTTAGTTGTCACCTCTCCTTCGTCTCCTCCAGCCCGGGTCACTTCCTTAGTATTTGTCTTTCCTCATCTTCACATTTCTTCAAAAATATTAGTACAGACTGGTTATTTTGCAGGATGTCTCTAAGTTTGGTTTTGTCTGATGTGTCTTCATGATGAGGTTTAGGTTATGCATTTCTGGCAGGGGTAACACAGAAGTGATGTTGTGCTCTTCTCAGTGCCTCTTACCAGGAGCCACGTGCTGTCCGTTTGTCTCATTATTGGGGATGTCAACTCCTATTACTGCGTTAAGATTACGTTTCTGGGTTGATCTGCTGTAAAGTTACTCTCTCTCCATGTGTAATTAGCAAGTCATTTGTGGGGATACTTTGAGACTACATAACCATCCTGTTGTTCATCAAACTTTCACTCACTGGTTGTAGCATGTCTCGGTTCTCGGCAGACTCAGTTATGACTGTGATGGTTTCAAAGGGCTGTTTTCCTAACTCCCACCATTTCCTCCATGGTTTTAGTTCAGTGTTCTCCTAAAAGGAGAGCCTACCCTTCTCCTCTATTTATTTACATCTGTGTGGACTTGCAGATTCTTATTTTGCTCCACCGATATTCACTTATATATTTATTTATTTTGATGCTCAAACTGTCTCAGATTTGGCTGGTGTGGGTGTATTCTTTAAAATCGGACACGGGTATTAAATTTTCCAAAGGCTTTTGCAACATGGTGGAGAGCTGCATATTTTTTTTTCTCCTTAGATAAATGAATATGGTAATTATGTAAATGAATTCCTAATACGATACCAACCTTAAGATCCTGGAATAAACCTTACTTGGTTGTGGTCTATTATTTCCTTAGTGTGATGTTGCTGTTTATTTGCTAATGTTTTATGTAGACTTTTGCGTCTGTATTCAAATGGGATGGTGCTCCATAATTATCTTTGTGTGTGTGTGCGCACTATCCTTCTCAGTTTGGGTACTAACATTATACTAGCTTTATTAAAAAGAAAAGCCTGGAGGCTTTCTTTTCCTTTTGGTGCTCTGGAATAATTTATGAATCATCGAGGCTGTTTGGTCTGTAAAGGTTTGGTGGAATCCCCTGTGGAACCATCTCAGCTTAGTGCTTTTTTGTGACTATAGTTCCTTGATAACTTTCTCTGTTTCTTCTATAAAAATTGGCCTGTTTAAACTTTATATTACTTATGGGATCAATTTTGGTAAATTGTATTTTCTTAGAAAATTTCATCTAGGTTTTTCAATTTAAGCGCGTAGAGGTCTCCCTTTACTTGATGTCTTATTACTTAATGTGGTTCCAACTAGGTCCCAGGGCCTTTGGTATATTAGAGGTATGGTCTGGCTTATGGAGCTGTATGGAATGACCTTTTCGTGTCTTTTTACTGCTCTTGAAAATCCATCTTGTTTTTGGAGGCCCAATTCAGATGCCACCTTTGCTAGGAAGTCCACCCAGATTGCCTCACTTAGTTTTCTGGAATCCCGAAGTGCTTTGTCTACATCTTGAGTATCGCACTTATCTGTATCTGCTGTTTGTTGTCTTGGTTGCATCCCAGGCACTCTGGCTGGAAGGCAAGACTCGGATGTTACTTTCCTATCACTGCTGTAACAAATTATCACAAACCTAGTGGCTTAAAACAACACAAATGTATTATGTTACAGTTCTCAAGGTCAGAAGTTTGAAATCAGTTACGCTGGGCTAAAATCAAAGTGTCAGCCGGCCTTCATGTCTCCTGGAGGCTCCAGGGGAGAATCCATTTCCACGACTTCTCTGGCTCCCAGACCCCACCTGCGTTCCCTGGCTCGCAGCCCCTTCCTCCATCCCCAGAGCCAGCAGCGGTGTCTGACTCTTTCTCACGCGGCATCACTCTGACAGTTTTCTGCAGGCAAATTTCCCTCTGCCTCCCCCTTATAAGGGCCCATCAGACCTACCCAGATAGTCCAGGGTAACCTGCACATCTCAGGATCCTTAATTTGATCACACCTGCGAAGCCCATTTTACTATGCGAGTTAACATTTTCATGGGTTCTGGGGATTCGGATGTGGACATCTTTAGGGGAGGGGAGCTACTGCAACACGTAAATGGGTTTCCTTGTTTCTCTCCCAAGTCTAAGCGTTGCAGTCACAGGCAGTATTCAATAATTTTTTTCCTTTTTCACTTGTCTGTTGGGCATGTTCTCTGTGAGAACCCAGAAATATCACTATAGGGCAAGCACATTGGACTTCCTGAATATTCCCACTACTTGATTAAGAAAGACAAGCTAAAACGCAAACACTGAAACAAAAAAGAAAAGTGTATCCTGCTATTTTTGTGTGCGTGTGTGTCTGAATCCTTTTTTCCCACATGTGGCTCCACCAAACAGAGGACTTGGACGAGAAGTGGTGTCGTCGCTTCCCACTTCTCCCCTGGACTCTTATGCAACACACGCCCGCCCCACTTTAGTAACTCAAAGCAGAGAAGGCCTCCAGCTTAAATAGGAAAATGTGCCTCGAGCTGCAGACGGATCAAGAATGCATAGTTTATTATTTAAAGCGCACGCTGGCTGGGGCTGTCCAGGTGGCTCAGGGAAGCTCCTGGCAGCTGGGCCGGCCCTGAGGCTGGAGGAGGGACGGTGGCCCCCAGAAGGCCGTGGGCCAGGCGGCTGAGTGAGCGCATGGCTGCGGCACAGGCTTGGTGTTCCAGGGGGCGGTGGGGGTGGAGAGCGAGGCCCCTGCCAATTCCCGCAGAAGTGTCTGATTTTTGAATCAGCAGCGTTCGTGTTCCCTCCAAGGGAGAGAGCTGGGGAGAATGTGTGACTGAGCAAAGGCGTGCACGCCCGGCTTCCCTCCCGGCAGGAGGCCTCAGGCCAGAGAGTCCACCCGTGGCAAGGGAAGGACAACAGACAGAACAGAAATGGCTTTAGGGTTGCATTTTTCCCCCCTTTGCAAAAAGGTCTAGCCTTCTCAGGACACTGATTTCTCATGGAAAAGCCCAGCAGAAAGTCTCACTTGGACAGCTGCTGCCCAGTTTTGTTGGGTGCTTTCCAGCTGCAAATGCGGCGGGTTCATTTTGCACAGCCCTCTTTCCAAGCAATGGGCAATTTCTTGTGCGCGACCAGACAGGGAATTCGCTAGCTGGAACCGGCATGGGGTTGCACAAACTGCCTTCAGGCTGAAGGAGCCTGTACCTTTCTCAATCCATTAGCAAGTCATCGATCAAACTCCCTGTCACAGCGTTTGGACAGAGCTGGACAGTGAGGCTTAGGGGTAAAGCCCAATAAAGCTGAGAGTGTTCCCGCCCAGTGGAGCAGCAAATGTCAGGCGTCATTGGTGGTCAGCCTTGGTGGTGGCATGGATGGAACTTGTGACCAGCTGCGAAGGGACAGAGGTCTCGGTCACATCTGCCATGGGGCACCTCCCACTTTGGTGTTCACGCCACACCCCATGCTCAGGGCTGCTCAGTGGTCGGGGAGCAGAAGGAGGGACTTTTCTTCCCTCCAAGGGGACAGCTATTATTTAGAGACAGCTTATAGGTTGGGGTCCCATGGATCTCTTAGGAAGTCGATGCTTGGCCTTCTGGGCCCCTGCAAAGGGAATGAGCCGTTCTTTCTGTAAATATTTAAAGAAATATAACTTATTCCCAGGAAATAAACTGTTCCCCTCAACTTCCAAGTCTGGCTGCTGCTTTTCTGATTCTGCTTTTCGGGGAGGCTTCATTTCCCAGAGCTGCTCTCCCCGTGTGTGGCCGGTGGCCGACAGCCGGCCACCGCCAGGGCTCAGTGTTCGGGGCTCCTGCCTGCGCTGTCTCTGACCATGTCGTCCCTATTGCATTGGCCCGTTGTTTCCTTTCTGGGAGCCAGTTAATCACCCTGTTGGTACGGCATATTCAGTGGCACGTTGGGACCTTCAGTTAATTTCTGTCAGGGGTCTCACTGGCTTGCCTCTGAGTTTGAAAAACTGCCATCTTCAGTATAAATCTACACTTCCCAGCGTTGAGGGCAGCTTGTTGCAGTGGCGTGGGCACCTGCACGTCCCTCGAGAGAGAGTCCGTCCCTTGCTGGCAGGTTGTCTGCCCCAGATCTTCCTCACCTCCCTTCCCTGGCGCCTTCCCCTGAACCTCCCCTGGAAGGGTCTTGGGGTCCTGGCTGCGCTCACTGCGTCACAGGCTTGCCCGGCCCTCTTGGGCACTGTGGTGGGTGGCGGTGAGGGGTTCGTGTCGAGGGAGCTCCCAGGAAGGGGCTGAGCTGCGCGGACCCCCAGGCGGGCCGAGTGGGCCACGGGCTCTGGAGGAAGGGAAGGAAAGAGGTCGTGAGGGGGGCTCGGGGTGCTCACCATGGGAGCGAGATTTGAGACAGGCCTTGAACACAGCTGGACTTCACGTGGATTTGCAGAGGAGATGTTTCCAGAGAAAGGGGACAGCTTTGTGCCATCTGTGCCTTCTATTTCACTCCCACGCCTGGCACCTGTAGGCTTCAGAACTCTCACAAAGGTGCTGGGATGGGTTTGGGATTCAGAGAGAGACCCCTAAGTCGGGCAGGCCTGGGCTTGTTGTCCCAGCATTAAATACACACTCAGTGAGTGACCTTGAATGGGGGGTGTCACTGAGGGCGAAGTTCCGTCCCAGGGCTGGCGGCTGTCCTAGCCAGTGGCAGAGGGCCATTCTGTTGGCATGCAGCTTCCAGCCTCGGTAGAAAGTGGGGATCATGTGATTGAAAACATAGCTTTCTTTGAGACATCTGTGTTGTGAAAATCACAGATTCTCCCAGCAAAATGTCCTGCTTGTAGTAGGGCCTAGCCAATTGCTAGATTTGGGGACACACAGACTTGGGAAGAAACAAGAACAGGGTTTGATGGTTGTGAATCCAGTGTGGCTTCTTCACCTCATCTGATCAGGGTGTCAAGCCCTAAGGTGTGCCCAGGTGAATGGGACATGTCCCTGCATCTCTGGGGGTGGCCTCTCCTGCTGCGCAGTCAGACTGCCCTGGCGATGCCACATTGGATCGTCTAGTCGGGAAAGTAGCCGGGCGAGGAGGCCGGAGCAGGGTTGGATCACTAAGGCCGGAATTCTGTTTTCCTTTCCCATGACTTTTTTTTCATGGCTCCAAGGCTGACAGTACAGACTGCTTGAAGACATTCCAGTTCCAACCGTATTAAAGAGTAGTCACTTGGAGTTCTGATACACCAGCAGCTACCTAAAAAGGGAAAGCATTTAGCAGTAGCAAAAAAGAAGGAAACTATGCAAGTTTCAGTAAGAATATAACTCTCACTTAATTACCATCAATGGGCGTGACGTGGGCATTTTCTGCAGGAAGACCGAGGATTCTCACAGCGTGTGAACGACGGCATTCCCCGCGTGCTTTAGCTTTGGGGATTCTGAGGTTTGCAACTGTCATCTTCTGCTTTCTCTCCTTCCAGTTGTCTGTGGCAAGCAGCCGCTAGTGGCCTGTGTTCCAGACAACTGAACATCAGTTCTGGCTGCCAGATAAAATAAAATGCTTTATAATAACTTTTTGACGAGTTGTACTATCAGCCCTTGTGTGGGGTGTATATGAGCTGTCTGTGTACATGGGGGGGAAAGTAGAGGTTGTTCTGCTCTGGGGGGTGTAATGTTTTCAGTAATAGATGTCACTGAAAAGTTGTTTAAAAAGTGAGATTTTTGTAAAGTGAATCAAATTTTAAATTAAGTAGATGAGCTTGCCATTTTAGAGAAATCTGGACTGAATCCTTCTGTAGAGTTTTTGGCAGGATATGTATCAGCTGCTCAGAAAGTACTTGGTTGATTTTGTATTTTTCATAAAAAAATTGTTTAAATCAGAGTTGTGAGTATCGGGCTGTCTTAGTGAGGTCCCCTTACAGATGAGCAAGGCTGCGCGGGTGTGTGGTCAGGTGTGTGGCCGGGCGGCAGGTTCCAGGAGAAGCCCGTGGGGGAGGCTCCAGGAGCACGCGGGGGACGTCAGCTGTGCTGTTACCTGTTCTCTCATTTTCTCCTCCTCAGATGCTCAGCTGTTCCCATCACCGTAAAACTGCACAGTTCCCATTACAGCTGCATAAACATGAAAGAGCGTTTAGGGACAAGAGGCAGGAGGGGGGCCCTGTGTTGGTCAGACTTCTCTCTCTGTCAAGCTAAGCCAGAAAACAAATAAAACGGAATCTGTTGACTCATGAGAAAAGTCCACCAGGTAACACGAGCTTCGGTCATGGCTGGACCCAGGCTTCACAGCAGTGTGGCTGGGACTTTGTTGCTTTCTCGTGCCATCTCTCACCTCTGTTTCCCTCCGTGTTGGCTTGATTCTCAGGTAGGCCTTCCCAGAGAAGGTGGCCCTTGGCAGCTGCTGCTCACGTGTCCCTTGGTGCCTGTGAACTCGGTCACATCATACTCCATACAATGACTTGAGTGGTCCTGCTTGGGTCACATGCCTATCCCTGGACCAGTCACTCTGTCCATGGAGCGGAGTCCTCTGTCTGTGTAACATGGTTACCGCACAGTGGTAGGGTAGGGCCAGCGATAGCGCCATTGGTTTGGTGTGGTCCCAAAGGCAAAGAGATTCCGTTGCCAAAATGGGGCAAAACTTTAGATGCCCCCACAGGTGGTGTAGATAATTTAGTCAATCTCTGTCTTACAGGTGTTTATAAAGTGCTGTTCGTCTCTGCCACTGTTCCCTTAGCCTCGTTTTCCCGTCCTCCCATGGGCAGTGGGCTATGCAAAGGTGAGAGGCTCCTCTAAGAGCAATTCTTTGGGCCTGTGTTCTTGCAGGGTGCCAGCTGCCCACGTCCAGGTGGGCTCAGGTCATACAGGGGGTGCGCTGTCCCTGCTTTGGGCTTCAGAAACATAGCAGGGCATAAGGGTTTCTGCCTATCTCGAGCCTGGGAGAAACCAGCAAATGACTGCATTAACTGCTGTATCAGTTACTATTGCCGTGTAACAAATTACCCTAAAGCTTAGTAGTTTGAAGCCACCATTTTAATATGCTCACAGATCCTGTGGATCGGGGATTCAGACAGGGCACAGGGAGGGAGCTTGTCTTGTTTCCAAGGTGTCTGGGCCTCACCTGGGAAGACTTGACATCTGGAGGCTGGAGTGTTCTGGAAGCCCTTCACTCGTCTGACACTGGGGGAGGGACTTGAAGACTAGAACCACCAGTTGGAGCATCTGCTCGTGGCCTCTGCAGCTTGGCTCCCGCACAGCATGGTGGTGGTCATCATTATACTACCTACATGGCCACGCAGGGCTCCCAGCGCAGGAGTTTCCAACAAGCCAGGCGGAAGCTGACCTGCCTTTCCGGATCAGCCTCGGAAGTGTCACTGCCGCAGCGCTCTATTGGCTGAAACAGTCGCAAGGGAATTCAAGGGAAGGAGAGAGAGACCTCACCATTCAAAGTTAAAGAAGTCAGGGGCCTTTTTAAAAGCCACCAGAAACCTCAATAACTGCCAATAAGTGACACTGCTAATGACGAGGGTCCTATTCCATCGTGCAGGGGGATCAGAGACAACAGGAGAGGCTTGCCCCCCCCGCCCCAAAGTTAGGAGAGAACATGTTGGGTGTGCTGCTCTTCAACTGTGCGTGTCCCCTGCTGGGGTGCATCAACTGTGGGCGTTAGTTCTAGAGCAGGCCTTTGTGTCGGAGCTACGGTAGGTCACTCTGAGTATACTTGGTCAGTTAATTGATTATAGCTTTATGGAGATAAATTAACGTACAATAAACTGAACATATTTAAATGTACACTGTGAGTTCTGATGTGTGAATACATCAGTGACGCCACCCCCACGATAAGATAAAGAGCACGTCCCTCACCCCTAAAAGCTTCCTTGTGCCCCTTGGTAACCACTCCCCGTCCCTCCTGTGTCCCCCTCCTCGAGAACTGCCGATCTGCTTCCCATCACTAGATTGGTCTGCATTTTTTAGAATTTTATATAAATGGACTCATGTAGTATATACTCTTATTTGGCTTCTTTGACTCCTAAGTGTTTTTAGATTCACCCGTGTTGTGGGTATCAACAGTCTGTCCTTTGTCATAGCTGAGTAGTGTTCCATCGCATGGGTAATCTGTAGTTTGTTCATTCACCTTTTGATTGACATTTAGGTTGTTTCATTGCAACTAGCAAGTCATCCTTTCCACTATGAACACTGAAAAAGATGAAAACGCACTTAGAAAAATGAAGAAAATGGGTGTTCTACTGCCTATAAAGGACACAGGCTAAGGGCAATGAGTGGCCGAAAGAGGGCAAAGAGAAATAGTTTCCCACCTGCACTTGCTTTCCACTGGCCCTTAGATTCAGGGGATTTATAATATTTATAATACTTGAGAAACTGGTTCACTGTCCCTCTTAGTTTGGCATAAGCCATGGCTTAACAGCCATCCCACAGCCAGCTCCAGGGAAGCCCTGTGGCAGGAGGTGTGTTGCTGGCACTTTGCATCTAGCATTGCGTGGTGGACAGAGGGGACCTGTGGATCCAGATTTAAGTGTCCCATCAGTGCGGATAGTACAGTCACAGTCCCTGGGGAAAGTGTAAGTTCCCAGCACATCCTGGCGGAGCTGACTGGCGAATGCCTCTGAGACACTGGGCATGTCTGCCTCTCCTCCAGCTGCAGATCTGAGATGGAACACTGACCAAGGCCACCCATGGAGACTGGTGCACCCCAGGTCTTGGCAAGAGCTTTGGGTAGACCTCTTCTCATTGGAATTTGAGTAAATAGAGCAAACCCACCTGAGGAACTGAGCATAAACACCACAACCCAAGGGAAAGGAACCATCTAGGATATGCAGGAAAAGAACACACCTTTGAAAACGATTTATTTCAGGGATCAGAATAAATGTTAGGAATCTGGCATCCTAAATAGGATGCAAGCAGGTAAGGCTTCTAA
>RJWJ010022504.1:0-26785 GCA_004363605.1 Indri indri | reverse complement strand
TGTGTTTTGAGTATCGGCCAGCCGTCGGCAAACTGTGACTTCCCTTGTTCAGCAATAACAGCAACAGCTCCACTACCATCACGGCAAGTCCCAGCCCCTTTTAGTGAGCATCTGCTCTGTGCCAGGCACCGTAATGGGTGCTTTACATACATCACTTACTTTAGCCTCTGAAAACCTGAATCTGTGTTTTTTGGAAACTTTGACAAGGTGGTTCTTCATGAAAATGTTTCCTTAATCAAGCATATTTCATAAATGTAAAAAATTATATGCTCCCTCTGGAAAGTTATACTAACTTCAACCAGAAAATTAAAGATCTTGAGAAGTCATCTATTAAACAGTGTTTCATTAACTTACAGATCACCATGAAAATTAGCTCTTCATGACTAGTTGTTTTGTATATTTATTTGATGTTTGGGTTTAGCAATTGCTTGCATTCTGCAGCACTAATGAGCTTTAGGGCATATATCTTGACTCTATGTACTAGAGTTCTATTAGCACTGCTTAGCATCAAATATTATAAAAGTTTGTGTTCCAGACATTATCTTCTTTACTGCTTTCACTGTTGGATACTATTCATTGCTATGTCTTCTATTTATTTATGACTGTAATGGATCGGATTTTCTCCCTCATAACAGATGATTCCGCTACTCGTTATAAAAGTCAGAATTTCTACAAAGTATATAAAGATAGAAAAGAAAACCAGACACATGAATACACACACACACACGCGCGCACACACACACACACACACACACGGTGGGGGGGGGATGGAGAGGGGTAGAGAAAGAGAGAGAGAGAGGCAGACAGACAGACAGACATGCATATATGTTAACCTGTATAGACTTTGGGAGAAAAACTTTGGCAGACACAATAGCTTTTGGTCTATACTGTTATGTTGGATTAGATAGTTGGATTTAATTTTTGTTATAATTTTAAGCTATTGCATAAAGTGGAACAACAATAATTAATAGAATATTAATGTTTTATTCAAAATCTATTTTTCCTTATGATATCTTATGATATAACTTTCATATTTTCAGAATTTGTCCAATTTTATATACGATCTAATCATTCTTCAAGGTAGGAATTGCTAAGATTAAAATGAAAGGGAATGATAAAATAGTATTTTTTAAGTGCTCCTTGGGACAGGGATATTATTCTATTTTTATTTGAATAAAGCAAAGTCATGACAGTGTCTGGCACAGAGTAGGTAGTCAATAAATATTTAATAAATGAATGAACTTCTGTGCCATAAAAAGAGAGTCATAAGTTCTAAAACCACAGCTAACACATAAATTTGCTGCCTAAATTTCCTTAATAAGTACTCTAATGCCCCAATTTCTTCTCTGTGTTAGAACTGTGCTTGGGTTCTTTTAGATTCACTTATTGCTATTAAGAGTATCTGAAGGTAGTAATCTGAATTATTATGCTTTTATCTTTTTTAAAAAAAGTCAGACTTTTATTCTGACAATTTTTTGAAGGATGGCTGTAATTAGGTAAATTTTAAGTGCTCTTACATTTGCACTAATAGTTAAAGAAATAATTGTTCAATGACACTTGTTAAACCATGATAAGGCAGAATGTATTCAGGACCATTGTGATAGGTATAAGGACCTTCACAAGAGGATTTTGCAGTTGGGAGAGAGATTGGGCTCAACTCCGAATACAGCATGGGCAAGTGGGAATTTATAGCCAAAGAGCAGGGTGGGAGACAGTGGATGGAAAATTACCAAGAGAGTGGGCGGTCGGGCTCTTTGCAAAAACTGAATTTTATGAGGAAGTGCACATGGGCCTAGGAGAAGATTCAGAAGACTGACCAAATTTTGATCAAGCAGAGAATCTTTGTCAAAACATGAAGATATTGTAAAATAGACTTTTTTATTGTTTTGCTTTTGTCATCAAAGATAAAACCCTTCCCTATTTTCTTCATGTTTTCTGTTTAGGGTTCTTCATCTGGTTCTTTTCTTCTTAGAATTTCTTTATCTAGTCTCATAATTACATAGAATGCTAAGATTTCATTTTTCTATACTTCCCAGAGCTACCAAAGAGAATGGCTGAATTAAGAAATTGCTAGATGATATTATGTTCAATGAAGGCAATTTAATTCCTTAAAAAAATCCTGTGAGTTAATTTACTTTTATAATTGTGCAAATAGTTTTCTTCTTAATTTCAAAATATCAGGAGGGTACAAATGTTTTTGGTTACATGGATCACTTTTTTAATGCTTGAGTCAGGGTTATAAGTGCGGCCCATTATCCAGATAGTGTTTACTGTACCTGTTAGGTAGGTTTTTGTCCCTCTCCCCTTTCCCCTTTCTCCTACTTGATTCCCACTGAGTTTTACTTCCCTCTGTGCACGTGAACGCTCATAGCTTAGCTCCAATTGAATAGGGAGTACATGTGTTTGTTTTTCTATTCTTTAGATACTTCACTTAGGATAATGGTCTCCAGTTCCATCCAAATTGTTGCAAAAGGCATTAGTGCATTCTTTTTTATGGCCGAGTAATACTCCATGGTATATATACACCACATTTTGTTAACCCATTCATGAACCGATGGGCACTTTGGTTGATTCCACATCTTTGCAATTGTGAATTGTGCTGCAATAAACATTCGAGTGTGGGTGTCTCTTTGATACGATGACCTTTGAGTAAATACTCACTAGTGGGATTGCTGGATCAAATGGTAGGTCTACTTTTATTTCTTTGAGGCACCTCCATACTAATTTCCATAGAGGTTGTACTAATTTGCAGTCCCACCAACAGTATATAAGCATTCCTTTCTCTGTGCATCCGTGCCAACATCTATTGTTTTTGGCCTTTTTAATAAAAGCCATTCTAATTGGGGTGAGGTGATATCTCATTGTGGTTTTAATTTATAATTCCCTGGCGATTAATGAGATTGATTATTTTTCATATGTTTATTGGCCACTTGTCTATCTTCTTTTGAAAAGCTTCTGTTCATGTCTTTTGCCCACTTTTTAAGGGGGTTGTTTGATTTTTTTCTTGCTGATTTGCTTGAGTTCTTTGTGTAATAGATTTTGGATATTAGCCCTTTATTGGATGTATAGTTTGCAAATATTTTCTCCCATTCTATAGGTTGTCTATTTGCTCTGTTGATTATTTCCTTAGAGGTATAGAAACATTTTAGTTTAATCAAATGCCATTTATTTATTTTTGCTATTGCTGTAATTGCCATTGGGGTCTTAGTCATACATTCTTTGCCTATGCTGATATTTAGAAGTGTTTTTCCTGCATTTTCTTCTAGAATTCTATGATTTCATGCCTTAAAATTCAAGCTTTATCCATCTTGAATTAGTTTTTGTGAGTGGTGAGAGAGGTTTTTGAGAATTGTGGAAAGCCTAGGCTGAGATATTATTCACCTACACCTGGGTAGTTATCTTGTTTTCTCCCCAAGATGAAATTATGTCTTTCTGATGCTGAATTTAGTTCAAGAATGGGACGAGAGACTAATCATTGTAAACAAAATAATGCAACTGTTAATGCAAAAATTCTTCCAGGATGGTGGTGTAAGTACAAATACAAAAGGGCAAAGTATAGCAATATTCTGCTAGAAAATCTGAATAACAATTGCATGTCCCCTTCAGGAGCAATAAGGTCAAAGGAAAATGTATTGAGATTTGCCACATCTGCCTTTGCCAGCGGGGCCACCTGACTTCTGACAAGACTTCATGTTTTCCACTGAATAAATTGGAAGCTTAACCTAATATGTGTGGATGACAAAAGGTGGGCAGTTGCCTGTGTGTGTACATATGTGTGATCTCTTCTCACCAATTTGTGACTCAGAAATACAGCAAAATGCAACATGAACGTGAAGTTTAAGAAGAGAATTTTGCAGGACAGTTTGTTACTGTGTGTACAGTAATATTAACAAGATTGAAAATCATTATATGAGATTTGATCTGTATCATACTAAAAATTCAAAAATTATGATGAAGCTGAGTAGTCACAGAGCACAAGGGATGCTTAAGTTATCCCCTTTCAAGCATGAGCTTGTTCACCCTAGCATGTAAGTGGAAACTTGACCATGTCTGGCAGCAGTTCCATTCACTGTTGGGGTTGCGCATGTTAAAATCTTCTGTATGTCGAGCTGCCATCTATATCTCTCTCTCTGCAACTTCCATCACCCTCTGCCCTTTGGAGATACAAAGAACAAATTTAATTTCTGTTCTGGATGACAGCTGGCCATTCAATTATTCATTCATTCATTCAACAGACCTTTATTGAGTAGCAACCATATGTAGGCACCAAGGACTCAAAGGTCAAAAATACCAAACCGTGTTCTAAAGAATGTCATAGTCTATTACATCAGCCCCTTGCAGTTCCTGTTCTACAGGGCAAACACCCTTTGTTCCTTTTGTCATTCCTCATGTGTCATAGTTCCAGGATTCCTTACCACTTTTCTCTTTGGAATGAGTTGAAGTTTATCAAAGTTTTCAAAGAGTAGAGTGCTGAACTGGACACAACTCTGTGGGTATTGTTTGACCAGAGCAGAAAACATAGACTCTTATGTCTCATGATCTGGATGCTCTGATGCTGTTATGCAACCAAAAACATTTGTTTATTTGTCACTCACATCACACATGACAGCAGTGGTTTTGTTTTTAGTTTACTGAATTAAATCCCAAAACATTATCCTGCCTTCGAGCCCCTGCCCAACTTACTTGTTTTTTAATTTATCCACCACTACTCTCCAATACAAATTCACTGGGTGTTTTCTTTCCTACATATCTTTGTCATTTTATTCCCTCTTCTTAGAATGTTCCCATGGTGGTCTGTTTCAAAGTGAAATGTTTTATAAAAAAATTATCTTTGATGACATTTTTGTTCCTAAAATACCCTCAATCTCTTCCTGCCATGTGGTAGCTCTGGGAAAATGCCTCTCAAATTACCTGAAGGCATACTATGACCCAGACATGGCTAGGTACTGAATAGCATACATTGCATTAGAATATAACTCAGAGTTCACACTCACAATCAGTTAATCACCATAATAACTGTGTGAGAAAGAGATAACTTTTATTAATACAGACAATAAACCAGAACGTCCGTTGCTGTCTCTACTGCAACTTCTACTATTGGTTCTGCCTTAGTTTTATAAGAATTATCATGCTGTATCCTGTATGTTGCTAGAGGGAAATTTGTTATTTTAACATCTGATCCCAGAGCTCCTTTTAGGGAGGTATCTGTCTCTACTTATGAAGATATCCTAACATATTATTTTATGGGAAGATTATGGGGCTTTGAAGGTATGCTCTAGAAGAAGCCAGTGAAATAAAGAAAGAACTACTTAAAGAATTTAAGGAGAATTGGGCTTGAGGGGTAAACAGTAGAAAGGAGAGGGGGAAGGGTGGCAGAATATAATGAGAAAGTGGGAAACTGGAGAAAAATGGCCACATTAAAGTGGCCAGGGGACTTTTGAGCACAGGGATCTCTCCAATTCCATGATCAAGTTCTGTGGGGTTTGGTTTTATGATATAATCCCCCTTCTCCCATTGCTACAGGCCTTTAGTAATGTCTGCCATATGCAAATGCCTGTGTGAGTGACGTTTCAGTTGAAATCAAGGACAAGGGACTCTATTCAAAATTCGGACAGAGCAGGGCAGAAGGATGGTGGTGAGAGAGTTCAGCAAGAACAAGATATCAGAATAAGAAAGCCTCTGAACAGAAGTCCCCTGAAATTAATCCTGCTTTATAGGAACACTGAAAGGATGGAGTGACCCCAGCAAGCATGTGGGCTACGTTTATATTTCTGCCTGCCAACTAAACATGAGCCAACCTGAGTGCAAAGACCGTGGATTCGATTTTGGTGTCCCTCGTGCTCAGCCCTCAGATTTCTTCATTGTCTGCTTTGTTTTCCATTTCCAGCTACATCCTCAGCAATTTTTGAGCCATTATTCAAATGTTTATCATTTCCAGGGCAATTTCTCTTTTGCTACATGTCTAAAGTTTAAGGCCACTTTTTTGAGCATATTGTTTACACAAATACAGTATGTTTTTCATTAGTAATTGTGAAAAACACTCAAATATGTCATTTCCAATCAATTCTGATTTTCCTGGTATTTTATGTCACTTAGGTTAGCAGTATTATTTCCCCTTTTTCAATCCTAGAATTTAGAAACATATTTTATATGGAGGCTAATATGAAATTTCTTTCCATTTAGACCTTAGAAGTGATACTAACTTAGGGAAAACAGTAACAGTAAAAACCTACAGCACAAGTCAAATGTTTATGAATGTATGTTGTAGGGTTCCAACACATAGTGTTATGCTCTGTGAGAGAGATATATATATATATATATATATCTCATTGTCAACTTGAATTGATTAAGATTAATTTTGAGAATTAGTTTATTATCTACTTTTCATGGCAAGTAGGATGGCCATAGTAGTCTTGCTGACAATATAAAAGTAGAATTAATACCTTTCTGCATTTATTATGGTCAGAGGTTTTGATTTTAATGTTTCAATAGATAAATAAAATATAGTGAAGGTACTGAATTGGTAAAATCTGTTTATGTTAAGTTAAATTTATTAACACTTGCCACTGTGAAAGGATAGGAAAATTTGCAATTCATGAATTAATGCCTAGTACCCTAACGGAAATGATTTAAAATTTGTGTTTGCATGAATCATTATTATATTTATTTTCTACTTAGTAGGTGCAGGTGGTCAGAACAGTGGCATAAGAATCAGTGACTCGTAGGTTCCTCCTGTGACCCTGTCACTAATCAGCTGAGTGAACTTAAACTCCTTTCTAGGTTACAGTTTGCTTACTTATAAAATGAGAAGGGCTTTTGTGATGTCTCTCAGTGCTAATAATATTTATAATTCTCGGTTATAATTTTTTTTGGGAATTAAAGTTGTTCTCCAAATTTAAAAGCTCTTACCAGCAAGGATTTCACTTAAAGGAAAAACTTATGAGCGTGCTGATAAAATCAGTGAAGGACTAAGTCAAGATGTTTTGCTCATTATATCAGTAGACTTCACTAGTTCCAATGGTATATTATTTTTAGTGGGTCAAACACATCACATAGGCTGGACTTGTAATGCCTTGACACAGCATCTTCTGGAAGGGCATTTATTTATTTTTCATTGTGGTTATTTTCATTTTACCATGAAGAGAACAAAAGAAAGTTCCTGGTCCAAAGAGGGCATTGGTAAGGAGAGCAGGGCCAAGGCATCGTTCTTTGGCTTGTGCTTTGGTACTTGACCACTCCCTTCTCTGTGTGGGGAAATTCTTTTTGGCACCTAATTCCTTTTTATTCCCAAGTCTCTTATTCTCTTCTTTAGGGTTTAAAAGAAAATTATCCAATTTCATCCTGTCTGGGCAGCGCACAGGGAGAGTTTTCCTAGAATAATTGCCTGAACAGTCACCTCACTGTGGTGTGGTTCCTTTGGAAAAAATCCCTTTAGAAGCTTCCAGTGGGAAGAAGCCCATTTCTCAAAGACAAAGGATTAAAACAGTCAGTGAGCAGATCTCCCAGAAGATTCATAGTTTCCAGAAGAACAAATAGATAAATTCCGAGGTTTAAGAAAGGAAATGAGAGGATAATGGATTAGGAATGGGGATACTTTACCTTGAAATAAATAATCTGTGATTTAAATTAAAAATGTTAGTATGTAAAAAACTTAACACGATAATTCAAAATGATGCTTCCTGTCTTTTATATTGTTTCCTTCTTTTTCTTTGTTTTTCAAAATTTAGTGGAGTTAATATATTAATTTTTATATTATATATTTATATAGGATGTAAGCCTTGGTCTTGAATTTGGAGAGAGAGTAATAGGACCTCATTTGGATCATCTTAGATTCAAGAACAAGTAGAAGCAGAACTTTAAACTGACAGGACATTATCACCACTTCTTATTTCTGCTTCACTCTGTGCCTTAGTCCTGTTCTCCCTTTCAAAAGATCAGCCTAACCCACATGAAACGGAACACAGGCACCAGCCGCTTCAAAGTATCACAATTTACTGCTCCTAACACTAAAGTAGATGGATTCTGTTTCTCAGTTCCAGGTCAAGAACAACTCATAGAAGAACTACCACTGTGATTATGTATTTTGGGCTTGTGCAGAAGCCCATGGCGGATTATGTACTCCCTAGATGTATACAGGGTCCTATATGAAGGTGGTAGCTGATGCTAAGCTGCAACTGACCTAAGAGCACCTGCCATTTTATAAACTTATATTTTAATAGCCATGTAAGGGCAGGGAACAAAGAATTGGTCCTGTATGAAAGTTGGGATTTGGAACTGAGGCACATGCTCAGTGAAAGGGAAGGGGGCAGGAAAAACATCTTTTGGAAAAGGGAGATGGCAAGTGAACCTGATTTAAGCTTTAGTGTTGGTGAATTAAAAAGTCCCACTTTAGAACTGGTAGCCAACGGTCTATTCTGATACAGGTTCAGTATTTGAATTTATACTTGCTGCATAGTTTAGGAAACTTAGGCTTAGAAACTAACCTAAAATTATCCCCTTGGTTCCTAGTGTCTTGTATACTTGGACAAAAGCAAAAGCAATTACTGTCTTGATGAATATACAAACCAGGTCTTGTAGGATTCCCACAGATAGAGTGTAGCTAAACATGAGCTCCTGATCGAAAATTAAAAATTATCTGAGGAAACAAATTATGCAAGCCAGAGTTAGAAGAAAAAAGTTAAAAAAATATAACAGCAGAATGTCTTTTTTTTTTTTTTTTTGTCTTTTGGGTAGATACTGGAATCCCAGTAGTGGGATTGCTGGATCAAATTGTAGTTCTACTTTTAGTTCTTTGAGGGATCTCCATGCTACTTCCATAGAGGTTGCATTAGTTTGCAGTTCCACCAGCAGTGTGCTAGTGTTCCTATCTCTCCTCATCCACACCAACATTTGTTTTTTGGGACTTTTTAATAAAAGCCATTCTCACTGGAGTTGTTATATCTCATTGTGGTTTTAATTTGCATTTCCCTGATGATTAGAGATGTTGAGCATTTTTTCATGTTTATTGGATGTTAGTCTGTCTTTCGAAAATTTTCTGTTCGTGTCTTTTGCCCACTTTTTAATGGCATTGTTTGGTTTTTTTTCTTGCTGATTTTCCTGATTTCTATACAGATTATAGTTATCAGCCCTTTATTCAAATATTTTCTCATATTCTGTAGGTTGTCTATTTGCTTTGGTGATAGTTTCTTTGGCTGTGCAGAAGCTTTTTAATCTAATCATGTCTCATTTATTTTATTTATTTTTTTGATGCTGTGATGCTTTTGGGTCTTCTTCATAAATTCTTTGCCTAGCCTATGTCTATAAGAAAAGACATCTGCACCTGAATGTTTGTAGTGGCACAATTTACAATTGCAAAGATGTGGAAACAACCCAAGTGCCCATCAATAAATACATGAGTGGATTAACAAAATATGGTATATGTATACCATGGAGTGCTAAGCCATAAAAAATGACAAATTGCCTATTGTATTATCCTGGATGGAGCAGGAACCCATTCTTCTAAGTGAAGTATCACAGGAATGGAAAAACAAACACAACCTGTACTCACCATTAAATTGGTAGTAATTGATCAATACTAATGTGCACATATGGGAAGGACTATGCATAGAATGTTGGTCAGGTGGGAGTGGGGAGGAAGGGATGGGTAAATCCATGCCTAATGGGTGTGTTTTGTGCTGTCTTAAGGATGGGCACACATGTCAGGCAGTGCAAGGCAATTTTTGTAACTTAAGCATTTGTACTCCCGTAATACTCTGAAATTAAAAAAAAAAAAAGAATTATGCAAAACCTAAAATAAAGTTCAACATCTTCCTGAGGAAAATAAATAAATAAAATAGCAGAAATTAACCTTCTAGAACCTCAAACGTTGACATTATCATATAGAATATAAAATAAATTTGTTTAAATTGCTTAAAGAAACATGAGTTTAAAATATGAATAAGGAGTAAGATTTACAAAAAATGACTAGAAAGATATGAGAAAACAACCGTATGAAACTTCTAGAAGCATACATCTTTGGAATTGAAAACTAAATGGATGGGTTAACAGAATATTAGACACAGGTAAAGAGGGAATTAGCGAATTGGAAGGTATGTCTAAAGCAATTAACCAGATTCCAACCCAGAAAGACCAATGAAAAATAATCAAGATAAGAAACATAGAAGGTAGTCTAAGAAAACATTAAAATATATCATGAGTCTAACTGTAATTTCAGAAAAAGAAGAGAATTAACACGGAGAAACCCAGTTTTTCAGAGTTGATGGAAGACATGTACCCTCAGATTCAGGAAACTGAAAACATTACAGGGAAACTTCTAATGAATGAAGATGAAGAGAAGAACTCAAAAAAGGAAGGACTAATTAGTTTTAAAGAAAAGATAATTAGTATCGCATTAGATTTCTCACAGCAACAATAAAGACTAAAGACATTAAAATAGAACTGTAAAATAATTTTGTAATGTTTTAGAATATTTTATTATGTAATTTTAGAATATTTTAGCATAAAAAGATTGAGAGGAAATAAATGTCAAACCTGATTTATATGCATAAGACTCAAACATAACAGAAGAAGATTGACTTCATGAAGGAAGACAGTTATCCCAATGGAGGGTCTGAGAATCAAACAGGAATAATGGACAAATGGGCAAATCTACATAAATGTATACATCTAAACTTATAAACTAATAATTGTGTGTATGTGTACTAGTGGGGAAAATATAATTTGAATTCCATATTAAATTTAGCCTGCATTCCTGAGAGAAGACTTTTAAATGTCCTTTGTGTTGTTTTTCCTGGCAACTCTTGTTAAGGCAGTATAGATAATAAATACTGTAGCATATGTAAGTTTTCTTTACAGAATTCAGTACTTTAAAGGAATCATAGGCTGCAAAAAGAGAGAAACTAACTCTCCTGATGAGATAAATAATTTTTCCAAGATAGGCTGCAGTTGACTCCGACCTTTTCTCCGCAGGGTTGGACTTGTCTTGAATGAGGAGCAGAACAGAAAGTTGACATTCATGGAAACAGGTTAATTTTTATTCTTCTTCTCTGATCAGTTTGTACCTATTTTCTGCCTATTTATTCCTGGGTTCATTATTTCTTAATAATTTATAAAACAATTTACATTAGATATATTAGCCTTTTTTCTATCAGTTATATTGCAAATATTTTTCAGTCTACTATTTGTAAACACTTGCCATAACATAAATATATAAAAGTATGTCAAAGTTTTCCCCATTATGGTTATGGAATTTCTGTTTTAAAAAGTTCTACTTCACTTTAATGAGAGAGAAAACGGTAACACAGATTGCTGTCAAGATAACCTAATGGCCAGTGGGTACTTTGGCAGGCTTCTTTCTGGACAAGATATATCTAGATAGAGGATATTTTACTGGAACTGCCAAATCATTCCTCATGTACTGCCATGTCCCCAATCTAAGATTAGCCATGCACTGACCATCTCAGTGGGTTTAATGTCAACAGAGCTCTCATGACTCTTTCGCTTTAAACCATAGATTTCTGAGCAGGAATTGAGAGAGTAATTCTAAATTTTTAACTTTGCTTTTTGGTCATGGTTTAGACACAAATGGAAAGACAGCTTTTAAAGTATTTCTTGAAGAATTACTATATATATGCAGACATTTTCTTGTTGGTTTAAATTTTACAAAACTGCATGTTAAATTTCTTTTTCATATAATTTCCAAAGACCAATGTACTTGTCACCTTAATGCTATCAGTGCTAAGAATATATAATTGGGAATAACCCCTGTGACCCAGTTTTCAAGACTTTGAAATGTTAAAGTAAAGGTAGAGTTATGTTAAAATAAAGGTTAGTGGTATAAAATGAGATTTTATTTTGTCTTCATCTTTAGAAGCCTTGAAGTATGTGAATGTGACTTGATAAAATTCATCTGATTGTATCTGAGCATATAGCTTGGTGGCCTCCATATAATGGGCATTTATTAAATACTTATTAACTGATCTGAGAAGAAAGTATTTAACTTTGAGAACAGTACATTACAGCTACTAAATATAAGTATAGAAAACCAAAAGTATATTTTTGACTATGAAAAAATTCAGCCTAACTCCAATGTGGTATATACATTGGAAGTTTCTGTTTTCCACAATTTGAGTTGAATTATTTTTACCCCAAATTAGTATCTCACAGATTTTAGATTTGGTAACAACCCCTTTGAATCTTGAAATTGGACCAACACAGTCTTTTCTTGGATTTATTTTCTTCTGCCACTCCTCCTCCTCTTCCCCCTCCTCCAAAAAGTTTCTTTGGATATTGCTGCTTCTCCTCCACTGAGCTTATGGTACTAGTTTTCTCCTTGGCAATCTTTAGGTTTGCTTGTTTTTCTGAGTTGAAATGACGAGCGAAAGCTACAGAGTTTGGACCCATGTATCCTCACAAGTCTTGCCTGCATTTGTGGATCCGATCTCATTTCTTCCAAGTAGGTTGCCATTAAACTGTGATGGGTATTCAGCTGAAACTTGAGCACTGACAAGGAAGCCTCTGCCTCACGCAACACCCTGCTTAGCCTAGTGAGCCAATAGAAGGGTACATAGGCTGTAACCCAGGATCAAAGATTTGAATTTGTCAGCTGCCAGAAATCTGATCTAATCGATATGATTCTCTGAAAATAATTTATTTGACTTGTGGAATTTCTTCATGGAATTTCTTCAATCCTTAAATGCAAGTTGGATTCATGGAATGAATTGAATCAAGTTGCTTCATGGAATGTAACGGAAGAGCTGATTAAAACATTTTCTGTCAATCATTTTTAATTCCATATAATAGTATTTAAATAATGTGTTTAGTCCATATTTTGAAATTGCAATCACTTTAGAGATCTTAATTTTATTTTTTAAATTTAAAGTTTGTTTATACTCATTCCATTCAATACTTTGGGAGGATATGATATTTAACCAAAGGCAAAGAATATGATGCTTAGCAGTTTTTCCTAAGTTGGAATGGGTAGTGGGGAGCTGTGTCAAGAGGAGAGTTTTAACGCTATATGTCATGTTCCCCACATTTTAGCTCAAGTTAATAACAGCTTTGCTAATCTGCCTGAACATTTTGTTTGACATAAACTACACTACATTCTCTGATGGTTGGGAGAGGTCCAGCTGGATGTCATGTCTCATTTGGTTATGGGTGTTTTAGCAGCATGTTATGAGGCTAAGTGCTTTAGGACAGATAGTTCTTAAAGTCTTCAGGATGGTACGTAGTAATTCTTGGTGACGGTTTCTGATTCAAGTTAATAAAATATCATTTTATAGTCCATCTTCCCTTGGAAGTAAGTTTAATGAGTTTGCTCATTGTCAGAGAGCAAATGGCACTGTTTGCTAGTTGTCTGAATATTCTTTCTTTCCTTCTCTGTTAGAAACTAGAACCATGATTTTTTGCTAGACATATTTCCTCTATGATAAAGAGACTCCCTTGAATCTGGGGGTGGCCATATGACTAATATTAATATTTAATCAATGAGACGTAAGCAGAAGTATTATCTGTGAATTCCTAGAATTCTCATTTAAGAGAGGATCGCTTTCATTATGCCCCTTTTCATAATCTACTCCCTGGAAGAGGAAGGTGTAGCTGAAATTCTAGCAGATTGCTTGGATCATGATAGTAAAGGCTATGATTTCAATTTGTTGGACCTGAACATTGGAAGAAGCCTAGATCTCATATGTCTTTTGTTGCCTGAGACATGAATAAACTTCTATTTTGTTTAAGCCATTTTTTAAAATATTATGTGTAGTCAAACATCTCTAACTATATAGTAGAATTTTGTACTGGAAATGGAATGCTGCAATAATAAAAATTAAAATGTGACAATGGCATAGTATAGGCAGTTGAGTAAAGAGTGCTGTGATCGTTTCTTTTCTTTTTTTTTATTATTAGGAAGTATGCTTGCAGTGTGTTTTATGTATTTATTTGTATTTATTTTTTTATTTCAAAATTTTACAGGGGTGCATACGTTTTAGTTACATACTTCCTTTTTGTACAGTTTGAGTTGAAGTTATAAGTGTGCTCTTCAGACAGTTAGTGTGCATTTTACCTGTTAGATATAAATTTACTTATTCCCGTCTCCCCCCTCCCATCTACTTGATTTTCCTTGAATTTTACTTCTATATGTGCACATAAGTGTTGATCGTTTGATTAGTTCCAATTTAGTATTGAGTACATGTGGTTTTTTTTTATTTTTTTCCATTTTTGTGATACTTCACCAGGAAGAATAGCCTCCAGCTCCATTCAGGTTGTTACAAAAGATACTAGATCACCATTTTTTTGTGTGTGGCTGAGTAATACTCCATGGTATACATATACCGCATTTTATTAATCCACTCATGTACTGATAAGCACTTGGGTTGATTCCACATCTGTGCAATTGTGAATTGTGCTCCTGTAAACATTTGAGTGCAAGTGTCTTTTGTATAAAATGTCTTTTTTTCCTTTGGGTAAATACCTAGTAATGGGATTGCTGGATCTAATGGTAGGTCTAATTTTAGTTCTCTGAGGTATCTCCACACTATGATACTTTCCACAGAGGTTGTAGTAGTTTGCAGTCCCACCAATGGTGTATGAGTGTACCATTCTCTCGGCATCCTCACCAGCATCTGTTGATTTGGGACTTTTTCATAAAAACTTCTCACTGGAGTTAAGTGATATCTCAGTGTGGTTTTGATTTGCATTTCCTTGATGATTAGTGACATTGGGCATTTTTTCATGTGTTTGGCCATTAGTCTATCTTTTTTTGAAAAGTTTCTGTTCATGTCTTTTGCCCACTTTTTAAAGTTTTTTTTTTTTTTTTTTTTCTTGCTGATTTGCTTGAGTTCTTTGTAGATTCTGGTTATCAGGCCTTTATCAGATGTATAATATGCGAATATTTTCTCCCATTATGTAGGTTTTCTGTTTGCTCTATTGATTGTGTCCTTGGCTGTGCAGAGCTTTTTAATTTGATCAGGTCCCATTTATTTATTTTTGTTGTTGCTGTGATTGTTTTTGGTGTCTTCTTCATAAATTCTTTGCCTTGGCCAATATCTAGAAGAGTTTTTCCAACCTCATCTTCTAGAATTCTTATAATTTCATGTCTTACATTTAACTGTGTTATCTATCCATCATGAATTAATCTTGGGTGATCTTAACAGTCAGGTTTAAAGACGGCATAGCTGCTGACAGCCTGGATCCTAAATTACTTGTCTGAATGAATAGGATATTAACATAAGAAAGAAATAAAGGTCTATTATTTTAAGCTACTAAAATGTTGGGGTCTACTTTTTTTATTGCAGTATCACATCCTAACTACTGTGACAAATTATATTAATTATATATAAAATAACACATCATATATAATTGTATGCTATCAATATAACAACTAATATGTTGTTTTTCTGAATTGCATATTATCTAATTATTAAGGAATGAGTAAATGAATGAATAAATGTGAGATTTTGGACCAGGTTAGGCAAGCATTTCTTGAGACCTTAGTATTTGCTAGAATTCTATATTGCTGTTTCAAATTCTCACAATTCCCTGAAGTGAGTAATTGACACAAGGGCACATATAAAATCTACACTTTCCACTATTCCAGGGTGTCTCAAATGATGACAATATATTTTTCTTCTCCAAATGTAAGCAGAGTAGGAAACACGGACATCAGTTACTGCGTACCTGCCTCTGTGAAAGGATGAGTGGGTTGGCAAAGTCCTTGCGGTTCTAACATTCCTGAGCACAGAGTTCAAATACTTTCAGGCCATTTTCAGATTGCCTCAGGGTTCAGATTATTCATTTCTTTGTCTTTTAAGAGAAAGAGGTTCACTTTATCTTCAGGTGTGGCCATGTTTTTAAATAATTTTAGAATGTGTTAAATCTAGAGTTTTATCCTTGGGCAGTGGTCAAATTTACTTTTGTCTTTTTTTTTTTTTTTTGGTGTGGCATGTTTATCCAAAACAACAAATCTAAAATAAAATCTATTGGCAGAAACCGTGATAATTTAAGATAAAAAGAATTTCCTGTTAGTAATAGAAGTAATATTTTTGTATAGGAAAAAAAAACAGTTTTCTAAATAAAAATTTGCCCAGGTATCTAAATGTTATTCAGTACAATATAAATAATTTATTGATATGAAAAATATAACACTATAATTCATTATATTATATTATTTTTAACTTATACCTATTAGTACAGCCTTAAAAAACCCAAAAGGTATATTACTTGTCTTCTTAAGAATTCGGGAAATTAATTTCTGTGCTTAGGGTAGCTCTCTCTGTTGTTATGGAATAGTGTGATGGTAATTAATGTTAGTCACTATTTCTTTCTCAGCAGCTGGAAAAAGAAAAGTAACTCCTTCCAGAGGCACAATAGAACATGAGTCTGTTCTTAATCTAAACTGAAATGTTGGGACCATGGTGACAAAATCAAGGCTCTGTCCAATTTGGACATCCTTTGGAGTTGATTTAAGCTTGTCACATGCAAACATATTTTTTGTTTTAATTTTAAGTTGACAGCTACAGATGCTATAAGCACTACTTGTGCCATGAAAAGAAGAACCTCCTTTTTTTTTCTTTCTTTCTCCAAATGAATACAGATATTTGTTGAGAATTTGGACCTGAGGAACAGTATTCTTCAAGGCATAGTCAAACCCACTTAGCAAAACGTGAAATCTCTTACAGCATGTAAAAGTTCTCTTTATGTACAAAGCACTGGAGAGTTTTAAACAGCACCTGCATTCATGGCCCAAACTGTTATTCTCTTATTTTTGCCTTGCTGTGTACTTAAAGTTCTCATCCATAAATCATTTTTATGAAATGAATAAATGACTTCTTTCATTGATGAAGTACAAATTGACGGCACTGGATACATTATAGCTAAGAGTAACATATTGATAGAGTCCTGCAAAAAGGAAATGAATGCGGGTTTGTGCCTGAAGGGAAGGGAACTTATTAAAGCAAAAGTCAAATTAGATTTGGAATGATGACAAAGAGCAAAACTTAGGTTCAGTAAAGTTTAAGCCTATTGACATTTTATTAATAGTTATTTAAGAAGGCCACTAATGAATTTTCGTCAGGAATTTTAGACAGTGGTTGAGTATTGATGAATATGAAGCAAACTGCTTAAATATTTAATAGTGGTTATTAAAGCCAGAGGAAATGACCTGACAAAAATAACATTGGAGATGCGAATTTCTACCCGTATTTAATGTGAGAAGAAGTTTATTTTATAGTAATTAGCACATTGCATCTTTTAATGCTTAGTAAACACTGCTATATCCATCATATATAATAAAAGGAAATAGAGATTGGATCTACAAAATAAAGTAAAATGTAGAGTTCATGTATGCACTAAAAGCCAAATAATTTAAAGTTTCCCAATAAATTCATGTAAAGAAAAAGACAGTTAAGTAATTTTTATTCACATAGATATAGTGACATCAAATTAAACAAATGATCAGAATGCATCTGTCTTGAAGAAATAATTATTTTAATAAAGTATCAATTACTTAGTCAAATTGGATGTTCGATGTTATGTAGGCCAAATATCTGGATTAATGGCTGAAAATTTAACAGAGGTGCTTATACTGAACTGTTTTTTCTGGCACATGTGGCAGAACTTATATTGATGCTAATGTCTTATATCGTCTTCTTATTTTAAATTATACTGTACCTTCAATTTGAAATAGAGTCAATGTAACTTTCAAACTTAAGTTCTACTGGATTGCATACAATCCAATAATTTAATACAGAATCTCTTAAATAATGAAGTGATTTTAGAAATTTCAGAAGATCTTGCAATCTCTTTCAATGCACAAAAAAACTATTTACTGACCTTGGGCTATATATTGTTGAAACCTATATAACGAAAATAACAAACCTCTGAAGCTGAAGATTTTGCCTACACAATATTATGTTAAATGCAAATTTAACATTTAAGATATTAGTAAGGCCACTGGTCACAGAACCACAGAGCATTTATTAATTTTTCCACTTACGCGCAATTTATGTTCTAATAAACTTAAAATTACTGAAATCCCATGGTCAATGTCAAAACCATTTACAAAACTTCCTTTTGTACATAAACACTTCCTATTGTACCTCCTAATTCCACCCTGGAGATCTCTAACCTCATTCTATGATTGTTGACTTTCCATTGTTTGCGTTTCTTTGAGCTTTCCAAGCCACCCCAGCTGCAGTGCACAGGCTTTGCTCATCAAGCCTTTCCCTCAGAGATAAGGCCGCCTTCAAGCAATCTCAGCACATCCCCTCATTTCCGCTTGTGCTTGAGTCCTTTAAAATACAGCCTTTCTGGTTTTAAAAGTGCCACAAACAATTTTTCTAGCTCACCATAACTGTTATCATACTTTTTTTTTAAATTTTTGCTTATGTCTAGATAGACAAATCTATTGCAATGCCACATGGAGTCAGGTCATTTTGGAGCACTGGGAAGAGTAGATGCCAGAAAACATCAACCTGGATACCTTCCAAAAGCAATCAGAGGGGGAAGTTATGGCGATCAAATCTCACATTGGCACCCATCAACAATCCCGACGTTAGCTGCATTTCCTCCTAGGAAATATTGGCAACAGAGTGAAAAGTTAGGCATATTCTCAAAGACAGTGGAGAAGTTTAGTAAGAAAAACACAAGGCTTAAGTCTGATCTTGAGAAAGGGATCTGTTGTTGGTGGTGAGGGAGGGTGTAGTGGGTAGGAGCAACCTGTAAGGTCCCCGCTCTGGAACCAGCCTTCTTCTTAACTCTTTCCCATCAACACCACCGGAATGCAGAGTTTTCCTAAGACTTCAGGCCTTATGGACTCCCCTCTCTTTCTGCTTTTCTCCTTTCCTGCCCCAGGAAAAGTTGGGATTTCTTGTTTTTCTCTAGGGAAACTTTTACATAATTGTGGTTAACAATCTCAGCTTTTGAGGACAGTCGCTTCCTGAGTATATTACTCCCTGTTGGACCGGTCTGATAAACAGTTCCTAAGAAGAAGCTCAGAATCCATCCACTAATCTTCAGCATGGGAGCGCTTCAAGTATTTGAAGCTTATAGGCATGTTCTTCTCCCTGCTCATCTACTCCAAAAACACAAACCCTCTAGTCCTATAATACAATCCTCCTGTAGTCAGGTTTCCCAGGAAATTCTTATTTAGATGAGCCTCTTCTGGATGTATCACTGTGCTTTAATGAAGTATATCTTTGAAATGATAGTGCCTAGAACCAGACACAAAATTCTAGATACAATCTAATTTTATCTAGATACATATTACTACTAATACAGCTGTAGGGAAGCATTAGCTTTTCAAGCAGACACATAAAGTTTTTTAACTTGTTAAATTTAGGATTAACTAAAATGTTTAGACCTTTTTAAATATGAAAATGGCTTCAAGTCAGGTTTTTGCCATCGATACACTGCATTTTAAATAGTTGCTTAAATTGTGTACTTCCGATGTATTACAAGAAAAATGTATGCGAAGGTTTTTTTCCCACGTTTATTTTTCCTCCTGAGTTTTTAAAGCGAAAAAACAAGGAGCTAATGAAGAGATTTAATGATAAACACCTAGAAGCTTGGCCAGATCAGGTGGAGAGCTAAAGAAATCCTGCTTATTATAAGAAGATTAAAAAAATACAACATTCAGATGTTTATGAGATGACACCAGACATATATACATATTTGCATATATATGCATAAAACATTTCTGAAAGTATGCACAACAGCTGGTACACTAATTATTCAAAGATAGCAATATATCTAAGGAACAAGGTAAATGAGAAATTTTCACTCTCTATTTGTTAGCATCTTTTAAATTTTGAACAAGTTGAACGTATCACCTATTCAAACAATAAACATTTTTTTTAAAAGAAAATAGTGGATTACTCTCCCTATATTTGTGCATAGTTAGAATTTGTTTTGTGGAAAGATACACAAAAGTAGTTAACAAGGATTATTTTGGGGGTGTGGGTATTTTGAATTACATGTTAACTCTATTGTTCGAATCCTCTGAAGATAAGTATATATTTAAATATTGGCTAGGATTATTTGCCACATGTGTTTTCTTCATTAAGATTTTCTCTATTTTAAAAATAATATATTTTCTAGGATAGTTGTTATAAGAGCAGGAAGATAGCTTGACAAACTGAAACTCAGGATGTCAATGAAGTACATTAGAAGCAGCAATCACTTTAGGTTCTTCATAAACACTATTTTAAGAATCAATCAGCTTTTCTATATGCATGATAATTTTCACCTCAAATTCTTTTCTATGCAGAGCTTGTAAAAAAGCCTGTCTGATGATTTAACTTGCTGTTTTCCTTGTGATCTATTTGTATCATAATTTATTGTTGATTATCTGTGTTCCATGTTGCTCTATTTACATTATTTTAAGCCAAATTTAAGGCCAAAGAGATAGTCAGAAAATGGTCCGAAGGCAATGACTGTATCATTTGTATCTTCCAAATCTCCTAACACTACTTGTCACATAAAAGATGGTTAATAAATATTTGTTGACTTGTAAACTTAAAAAGGCAGGTGGCCTGTTGGATGGCTCTAAAGAAAATTGTCAAAGAAAGCAGAGTGTTGATCTCCAGAAGTGGTGTGGCATCAATTGACCTAAAGCCTTCTCCAAATTTCAGGAGTAATTTAAAAATTCAAGAAGGATCTTAATCCCAAGTTTATGCATCAGGAAAACAAAATTATCAATAAGATCAACCCTTTTCTCTATCTGTTTTGAAGAAAAATGCATTGCACAGGTGGCATAAGCTTCCTGGGAATGAAGGTGTGTAAGGAGGTAGGATAGACATGCATAATGCCCAGCCAGCGGAGTACTACTTACTAAGTAGTAGTACTTACTAAATAATAGTAGTTACTAAGCCATTCATCAGAAGACATGAAATGCCCCATTTATTATAGATGGACATTTAGGTTATTACTTAGGCAAGTGAATTACCCTTCGTAAGACCTATTTTTTTCCTCTAACCAGCAGTTCTATTATGAAAATAAAATAATATTTTGGGTGGTCTAGGAAAGACACTAGAAAGATTTGTGTAGCCATGTAATTTCATATGTATTTGTACTTTTACATAATTTGTTATATTTTAATAATATGTAATAACAATAAATATGTTTTTAAAAAATTATTAAATATAAAATAGATGTTCAAATGTATTATGCAAACTACATAAACCTTACATATCTCTAAGCAATACCCCTTACTGAAAGAGCCACTGTAAACCTGACTTCAAAATCTCAACAAATATCCAACTTTGGCTTTCCTCTTCTGAGACACTGTGAAGATTTTATAGAGGTTATATTCTTCCTTACTTGGCTTTGTTTTATGTATGCATATATATATATGTAGTATAAAATTGACATAAATATATATAAATATACACTGTTATATATGGTACAAATATATACATATACACACCATACATACTACAATAAAATTATAAAGAAACTGCTGTGCACATGTAGTAGTAACATTCACCAGGTGCCAGGCAGGTGGGAGGGGGGAGGGGTGTATTCACACCTAATGGATGCAGTGCGCACCATCGGGGGGTAGTCAAGCTTGAAGCTCTGACTCGGGCAGGGCAAAGGCAATATATGTAACCTAATTGTACCCCCATAATATGCTGAAATAAAAACATTTAAAAAAAGAAATAAAAAAAGAAACTGCTTACAAATAATAGTAGTAGATAATATTTTGAATTTGCCTTCAAATTTTGCTTGAGAGGGAAATTACAGGTTCTGTTATGGAGCCTTGCTTTCAAAGTTCGCCCTTTTGGTATGATGCAAAATAAATTGCTCAATAAATTTTTATTTAAATTCAATGTGACAGAGACCCAGTTAGTAGGAAATATGACCCATCATGTGTTTTTTCAACTTAATAAGACAATGTCTTCACTTCTGTTTATAACTCTCCAACAATTTATATCCTTATGTTTGGGCCCACAGTTTGTAGAGATTTCCTATAGCTTTATTCCTCATCACCAACTCTCTGGGTTTACATTTCCAAGAGTCTGCTAAGATTTAGCGTTAGACTCAAGTATGATAAGGTTTTCTCTAAATACAGCAGCTATTGTAAACAGACCTGCAGTGATTAATTTGATACAATGTTTGAGATGTTTTAGAAATTTCTGAAAATTTGGAAGACATAGAAACAACCTAATTTTCATATGTTATCTACACTCTATTGTAATTCACAAGGAAAATGCCCAATATTTTAGAAGAGAGTTTATTTCCTTTTGTATCTTTGAGAGATTCCATTGGTGGAGAATACTGAGTCAGAGGTGTTTATTTCACAAAATTCTGGTAGAGAGAGCAAATAAGGCCCAGATGAGATCTGATTCCATTTTCTGCCTAGTAACAAGCAGTTTTCACTCACTTGAGTTTATGGCATTGGAACTGTGTTGGCAGATCATGAGTCTTTTGGTGACATCAGTGAAAACAGAATGACGTGGTTTTGGTTTTTACCCCAGGGCTCGTGAGCATATTCTTTGCCAGTGAGCCACACATGTGAGGCATATGAGCAGGTGAAAGTGAAATCGCATAGTTGCCTGTTGCTTTGGAATCATAATTTATTCCTTCCGTGGTATATTTAAACATCTGTTTTATGTTTAAAAATGAATTTATTAACTTTATGTTAATTATCTAAAGTAGAACTAATCCTCTAAATTATAAAAGCATTATGAAATGATATGACTACACAAATAAATCATTCTAATATCTTTCTAGATGACCTAAAATATTAATTTTTTCCATAACAGTACTGCTTGTTAGAGGAAAACATTAAGAAGAAGAGTACTTCACCTGACTAAGAACCTAAATGTTCATCTATAATAAAAAAGGCATTTTATGTCTTCTGATGACTGGCTTAGAGTCAGTAAGTAATATTCTGCTGGATGGTCACTGTGAATATTGATGCTGCCTCCTTCCCTCCTTCCACTCCCAGAAAGCTTGTGCCATCTGTGTGATGCATTCTTCTTAAACACAGACAGGTAGAAGACGGAAGAGATTTAACATGAAAGATTATCTGGAAGATTTTGTTTTTCTAATTTTATTTTTTAATTTATTTTTATTTTTTGCTGTAGGCAAAGCTGAGACTCCTGTTGAATCTCTAAATTAGTTCCAAAATTTGTAGAACATCAACACTCTGTTCTGTTCGAAGCTGCCTTTAGAATCATCCAAATGGCCACTTTCATTTTTAAATTTTCAAATCAACAAGTATTTATTAGCCATCTTTTGTTTTCTAAGTATCCTAGGGAGTTTCAAAGGAAATGAAAGGTATTGTCATTACTTGTGGTAGACACGTCCTAAGGTGGACACATCCTCAATGAACTACATCACTTTGTAAATCCCTCCCTTTGAGTGCAAGAATTGGTGACTTATTTGCTTCTAACCTGTAGAATATGGCTAAGGGGATGGAACACCACCCAGCTAAATGAATTACACACATGGCAAATGTAAAGGGATTTTGCAAAAGGTAAGTATAGTTGATTTTGTGTTACTCGTAAGAAAGATTTTCCCTCATGGGGCTGACATTATGAGATGAAAGTCCTTTTGTGAGACTTTTCCCTCAATGGCTTTAAAGAAGTAAGTTGTCATGTCATGAGAGGGCCTATGAGAGGACCACATAGCAGGAAACCATGGGCCAACCCAAGGAGCCAAGAGTGGCAGACAGTTGACAGCAAGAAAATGGAAACTTTAGTCCTACAACCATAAGGAACTAAGTTCTGCCAACTGTATGAGTTTGGAAGAGGACCCCAAATCTCCAGAGAGGAACACAGCCTAGCCAACCCCCCGACTGTAGTTTTGTGAGACTCTGAGAAAAGGACACAGTTAAGTTGTGCCTGGACTCCTGAGCCATGGGCACTGTGAGATGTTTTAAGGTTGTGGTAATTCATTACACAGCAATAGAAAATAAATACACTGTCTTTAGATCGTCCTTTTAGGTCTTTCCATGGTCCTAACTTGGATTTAAAACAATGTAAATAGAAACAGAACAAATTAGAGAATAATTTATTCCTAATAGATCACACACAAAAATTCCAAGTTAAATCGTCTGTTATGTGTTTATCAAACTTTGCAAAGAATAAAAATGAGATAGAAATATTATTACATGAGTACTTGTTGAAAGCTGTTTGTTTCTCGAAACAGTTTTGTTTTATATAGAATCTAAAATGACTGTTGGTTCAACTTCATTTTATCAACATATAAAGTTTTGATATGTCAAGTGGTCTTCTTGCTCTTATTGCTACTAACCTTGAAAATATGAATTCTTGTAAATTAAGCCAGAAGATATTTCAGATTTTAGTTTAATTCCTCAGTGTTTCTGATGTAGGTCTTCTAAAAAGCCAACATGTAATTCTTAAAAGGGTTATACTTACTTACTGAGCAAAAGTGTTTTAGATATTAGATATTTTATGACTACACTCGCATCAGACCAATTCATGGAAACCATCAGTTTTCTACAAGAAAAAACTTGGAAAGCAAAAATTGCCTTTGGTAGCATGTATTTTATCCTTTTTGTAGGAATTAAGAGTGTGGGTGTATCTAGGTGACCAAAAATATCATTCAACAGGATATATTGAAAATGAAAGTGGAGTAAGTTGAAAATTAAGCTGGACTAACAGGAAGGTATCAGGAGTATTCTTGGCAAATCAGACTTTGTGGTTACTCTTGCCTAAAAGCCCCTCCAGATAATAGGTGTGATGCTATGCTATGTTTATTTGACTACTTCTAGAGATTTATTATTTATAATTATGACTTATATCCTTCCAAAAAAGTTTTAACCTAAAGGAATATCATAGATCATTTTAAATCTATTTAAATTTCAACTGAGGAAATTAGTGTCCAGTGCTAACTTTATGTATCTTACTGTATAGTATTCCACTTCTTACACACACATTCTGACTTTATTTCCCTTTTCCTTTGCCTATTGTTCTAAATGTGTTTTGTTAGCTCACTCTATGTGAACCAACCTTTCTTCCTTTTTGTTTTTTATTTCTTTTTATTTGAAAGGCAATATGGTACAGGAATTAAAAGCACAGTGTTGGATTCATACTGCCTTGGTTCAAATCTTAGCTCTACCGTTTATGATCATTGACAACTTAATTCATCTTGCTGTGGCTTCATCTTTTAACTTGTCATTGTGAATAAAAATAGAGATTTAAGACATATCTATATCATGGATTTTAATGAGATAGTGTTGGGCACGTAGTTGAGCAGTCAGCATATGCTAACTCTTATCATTTCTCTGCTGATAAATCTTCCAAGCAGGCCAATTCACTTACATTTTGTACTGCAACACAACTTTTTATATAACTAGGAAAATTGAATTGATGCTTTCTAGAAATACATTTGCTAGGTTAAAAAGAAAGCTACTTGGTATCTGTTCTTTTCTTTTAAGCTTTGTTTAGCTTAAAGAGGAATGTGATCATATGCTGTTAGTGATGATATCACTAAATAAACATTGGTCATCATTCAGAATAGGTTTGATAAAATATTTAAATGTGAAAATATCACTCTTCATTGAATAACCTAAGCTATAAACCATTATTCTCTTTTATTTACCTCAAGTAATTATTTCATGGTTTTATCAGTAATTGAATTGAAACATTAGGCAAGCAGATAAAGCTTAAAAAGTCTTTAAGACTTTCACTAATTCTCAAGGAAATTATTTTATAGCAGGACTATGGCAATGGAAAAATGTCTGCATGCTAAAGCCAAAACATACTTCTGTGATTTTGGTCTTTAGAGTCTAAGATTCCAACAGGATTAACTGACTGAAGTTCTAAGCATGCTTGGTAGTTCTGAATCAAGGCCAAGTATTCACATTTATAATCAGTGGCTTAGAATTAGATATAGTTTAATCTGACAATCAAGTTCAATGGATAAATCATTCCTCATGAGAACTACAGTACTATCGAGTATGGCATATTGCCTTGGGAAGGTGGATACATTTCCCATGAAAGAGATTTTAGGTGACTGTAGAATAGAAATTTAATAAGCCTGGCCAGAGAATGTTTGCTGTGATTCATTTTGCTAATTTGGTACATTAGCTCAAATTTGCCATTAAACTAAACAAAGATCCAGTTACTCAATTACCAAAATATTCAGTTTTATGTTTCCAAAAAAAAAAAAAAAAAAAAAAAGAAGCAAGGGAAAAATGAAGGTGATTCTTGAGATGTGAGTCAAATATCTCTCGATATTTTGGAAACATGAGTCATCTCTTGGATATATTGCTTTTTGTTACATCATTTGGTTTGGAAAAACCCAATGATGACATAAAACAGAAGCAAAGTAATCTTCAAAGAAAGAAGTTGAATCTTTCTTTATTTTTTTCTTTCTTTCTTTCTCTCTTTCTTTCTTACATTTGTTGGTAAACTTCAATAAGCCCAAATATGAAGATATTTCATAATATAAAACAGGTTGAAAAATAACTCTCAGATTCAAGCTGTGTATCTACTGGACAAAGTAAACTAGAGAACTGAGCAGTTCCCCAAAGTTCTACATAATTATAATAAATAGAAAATTCAGACTCTAACTTTCCTTTTGAGACAGACCAGATGATCCTACCCTCTTTTCTTTATTAGAATACTATAACCATAAACTTCATAAATATTATTTATAATTAATTTCCAAATTTATGTATTTATCTCTGATGACTTGTGTGAGATCTAAATTCTTTTATCTCAACTGTCTTTTGGGTAGCTCCATCTGGATATTCTCCATGGGCATGTCAAATTTTATATGCCACTTCAATTTGTTATATCCCATCTGGTCACAGTCT